>WBZZ01000640.1:12500-81342 GCA_019918135.1 Paulinella micropora
CCAGTCGCACTGAATCGCACGGTACCGTGTGTATAGATTCTGGATTAGTACCCCTGACGTCATCGATATAACTTACCTTAAGCAGAACTGTGCGCATGCATGCTCATACACCTGCTCAGCGCGTGCATGCATGTATAAGACAATGAGAATCGAAACTTTTCACGTGCACTCTTGTATAAATTACATGTACAACGTTAATTATAACGAGCGGCCATGACGTTGAATATTAATGCTTCGTTCTCCACCGATGTTGCCTGCTGTGATTTCTACAGCAGGTTATTCGAAAGCTCTCACAAAAAACTTTTTAACGAGCCACAGAACCGGTTTTGGACACAAAGATCGGACGGCTGAGAACGTCATGCTTCTGATCGTTTTCTTCGAATTCCTTTGTCTCCGTGGCGTGTTCGCGGACTGCTACTGTACATCGGGGACCATCGCCGCAACGAGGACGAGCTTGACACTTGCTGATAATCACGTGCGCGCCTTGCTGACGACGACCTCCTTTCAGGGCATCCCGCTGCAGCAGATCGGCTGCGTCACCATCGATACCCCTGCTTTCCTGAAACAAAAGGTGGAGCTTGAGGTCATGAAAAGCAACTCCTGGTCAGTCACTCTTGCATCCAACTGTTCCATCAGTCCCTTCTTAGTGAGCGCCAGCTATGAGGACTCCGAGCTGCTGGTTGCCGTCGTCGCCACCAAATCTTCGGCTGCCAGCAAGCTTGGCGTGGCCGAGCTGAGTGTTTTTGCATCGCTTGCCTTCGGCTTGGTCGCTGGTTCTCAGCAGCTGTACTGCAACAAGCCAGTACCTGCCCCGATTGCAGCCGCAATGCTCGGCCTAGCGCATGGCGCTGTTGCGCAAAGTGAAGCAGAATGTCGTTATATAATCCAAGTGACCACCCCGCACCCGTGCTTCACGGCATACAACGTTAATACCGATTTGCACTGCTCCTTCGGGGCCAAGATGGTGGACTGCCCCGTGACTGCGGTAAGCCCCTCTAGATCGCCATCAGCGACCGCGTCCGTCAGCCAGGCACCCTCGACCAGCCTGTCGCCCATATCTGCAAGCGTAAGTGACAGTATCTCTGAACCGCCTTCTGAAACATCGCCTACTTCTCTAACATCCTCTTTTTCTCTAACAGTTACTCCAAGCGCTTCCTCCACCTCTTCACCCAGTCTGAGCAGCAGCGCTTCCTCCACCACTTCAAGCAGTCCAAGCACTAGCGCTTCCTTCAACAGCCCAACCCCTTCTGTCAGCCAGGCGCCCTCGCGACCGGCCAGCCTATCGCCCGTATCAGCAAGCGTAAGTGGCAGTATCTCTAAATTGCCTTCTGAAACATCGTCTACTTCTCTAACATCCTCTGTAACAGTTTCTCTAACTGTTACTCCAAGCGCTTCCTCCACCACTTCACCCAAGGTGAGCAGCAGCTCTTCCTTCAGCTCTTCTGCCAGCGCATCCTCTACTTGTTGCCCCAGCCCCAGCCCCAGCTCTGGCTCTGGGTATTTCATCACAACGTGGAATATGGCTGCTACGCAAACCCTGACGTTTCCTTTGGCCCCTACTGGAACCTACGACTTCCAGGTGGAGTGGGGAGATGGCAGTTCTTCTTACTGCAACACTTCAACATGTTCTCATCAGTATAGCCAGACTTCTTTCTACAATGTCTCGGTTTGCGGGCTGTTGAAAGGGTTTAGTTTTATCAACACATACAACACCATGGCGAATAAGTTGGTTGACGTGCCGCACTGGGGAGGCGTCTGCCTGGGAGATGGTGGAGAACAGTTCAGAAAAGTAACACTTACGCGTTGGACAGCGTCGGACGTTCCGTGCAGTTCTCAGGTGACCAACATGCAGTACATGTTTGCCGAAGCCTCCGACTTCAACCAACCCCTGAACACCTGGAACACCTCTTCGGTGACCAACATGCAGTACATGTTTTTTCAAGCCTCCAAGTTCAACCAACCCCTAAACACCTGGGACACCTCTTCAGTGACAAAAATGCTATGCATGTTTTGTCAGGCCTCCAAGTTCAACCAACCCCTGAACACCTGGGACACCTCTTCGGTGACCGACATGGCCTCCATGTTTGGCTCAGCCTCCAACTTCAACCAACCCCTGAACACCTGGGACACCTCTTCGGTGACCGACATGGCCTCCATGTTTGGCTCAGCCTCCAACTTCAACCAATCCCTGAACACCTGGGACACCTCTTCGGTGAAGGAAATGGGGACCATGTTTTTTGCCGCTTCCAACTTCAACCAACCCCTGAACACCTGGGACACCTCTTCGGTGACAGATATGGGGTTTATGTTTCACACTGCCTCCAAAATCAACCAAGACTTAAGCAGTTGGAACACCTCTTCGGTGACCGGCATGCGAAACATGTTTTATTTCGCCTTCAACTTCAACCAACCTCTGAACACCTGGGACACCTCTTCGGTGACCGACATGCAGGACATGTTTCACGCAGCCATCAACTTCAACCAACCCCTGAACACCTGGGACACCTCTTCGGTGACCAATATGCGATTCATGTTTTATGAGGCCTCCAACTTCAATCAATCCCTGGACACCTGGGACACCTCTTCGGTGACCGACATGGCCTACATGTTTGGCTCAGCCTCCAACTTCAACCAACCCCTGAACACCTGGGACACCTCTTCGGTGACCGACATGAACTCCATGTTTGGCTCAGCCCCCAACTTCAACCAATCCCTGAACACCTGGAACACCTCTTCGGTGACCGACATGCAGTCCATGTTTGCGGGAGCCTCCAACTTCAACCAGCCCCTGAACACCTGGGACATCTCTTCGGTGGCCGATATGAAATACATGTTTTTTGCCGCTTCCAACTTCAACCAACCCCTGAACATCTGGAACACCTCACGGGTTGGTTTAATGAACCATATGTTTAATGGAGCAACAAAGTTCAGGCAAAATCTTACCAGCTGGAACACCTCATGGGTGATCCAATGCTTTGACTTTGGTTCCAGTAGCGCCCTGTGCGATCCTCTCGTACCACAGCTGGGCTCTTGCAACTTCAAGGCCTCGACTGCCGACACCTGCACGTAGACCGGTGACTGAGTCTCGCGAGGGGCCGGCACGAGCAATACCCGACACTGTTTGTATTGGATTTTCCCTTCACCGTTTTTTTTCTTGCTCAAAGTCTGCTCTTCTTTGGAACTTTCTTTTTAACTTTTTTCCCCTGGGACTGATCTTTTCCACTTCAATCACGTAGTAGTAGTAACAGTAGTAGTAGTAGTAGTAGTAGTAGTAGTAGTAGTAGTAGTAGTAGTAGTTACTGTAGTAGTAGTAGTAGTAGTAGTAGCAGCAGCAGCAGTAGTAGTAGTAGTAGTAGCCCTCTCTTTCCTTCCTTCCTTCTCTTTTCCCTTCTTTCTTTAAATTTCTTCACTCTTCTGCTTGTCCGTTTCTTCCCCTCCTTTTTTTCTTCTCCATGGGCAGTGTGCCCCCTTGCGTTGTTAAAAAAAGAAAAGAAGAAGAAGAAGAGGGCTGGCGTCTCTGAAGCCGAGCTCGAGGTGCAAGTGTTCAACTCTTCCCCTTTAATCCTACTAGTGGCAAGTATTTTATTATTGCTGTTGACATTCAAGACAACAAAAAAAATTGATTTTTCTGTTTTGGTTGGAATTTCAGTTTTGGTTGGAATTTTGATTTTGGGTGAAAATTTGAATTTTTCAAATTAACTGCTATATTCGTCCGCAAAATATCGTAAATTTTCGCGAAATGTTACCGTTAAATTTGAAAATTTGAATTTTTGTCACAAAAATGAAAAACTGTCACAAAAATGAAAATCTGACACAAAAATGAAAAACTAATTTTTGTTGTTGTCTTGAATGTCAACAGCAATAAAATAGTGTTTGGGCGGCGTAAAAAAACCGTTTGCGTAAAAAAAGAGCACAATATTTTTTACGCAAACACTAGAGTAAAATATTAATATCTAATAATTCTGAACCGAATAATTCGAATAAATGGTGGATAATGGCGAAGCTACGAATATATACTTTCCACCTTGAAAGTTTTTTTCAAAGTCATGAAAAACGCGGACCAGAAGAGTTACGGGGCTGAAATTAGGTTTGTGAAAAAAATCGTTTTCAGTCAATCATACGATCCAGTCATCAGTCAGCCATCATGTTAATCAATCATCAAGTCTATTCAGTGTTCAGAATACTGTTCCAGTCTTCGTCGAGCCTACTCCTCTTTATGTATTAATAACTTTCTCCTTAATCAACTATGGACGGTTAAAATGATGTCAAGCTCTTCTTAGTATCTTAGACTCATAATGTGCACGTGGCTGATGTGTTGCTGCCATAACGGGTAGTTGAAAACCACACTTTTAGTAATATCTTAGCTGCTGACGCAAGATAACACTGAGTAAACTGGCAAAAACAGGGCAGTGAGTGACAAAGACGATGATATATCATAGTAGTCATACAAAACAAAGTAAAACACAGCCGGCGACGGAGGCTCGGAGACAGTTCATGAAGGAACTGAAGAGAGAGCCTGATGTCAATGACCGAAGACTGTCGGAAGTTTGAAGTTTCTTCTTCAAGCCAAGTCCTGCGGCGCGGGCAGGCTTTTATTTTAAGTTTGAAGTTTTCTTCTGCTTCTTGGTCGGAGGCTCAGCAGTTTTTCTTTCTTTTTGAGTCACTACGCTTGTTCCGACACTGGCACTTAACAATTCAAGTTTTAATAATAAAGAATCATCCGGTCTTGCTCTTGACTGCGAAGAGATTAAGAGGATTCTTAGTGCGGCATGTGACTCTGAGTAGACAGCAAGGTCTCAGGTAACAGCGGAGTGCGCGCTGGAGTGTCCGGCGGCGCGGCGGGCGGCGGGCAGAAGCCGCCACATCTGGCGGACGGCGCACGCCACCGCACCAACTTTCAGATGACTGAGGCTGGTGCTCAGCCAGGTTGGTCCGTGGACACGTCGCGGATATAACGTACTCATTGTCCTGGCCCGGCCAAGCTAGGAAAAGATACACAGGGAAGGGTTCCATGAGCGCACTAGATAACTCTTAGCATAAAGCATGTTAGAACTATCTAAGTATATACATATGTAGTAACTTTGAGTGTTTTTCATCAGTCCTTGTGCAGTTGAAATATTTCTTGTATTTTATTTATAGGCTACCGTTGAAACTAGCTAGTAGAAAATCACCTATTTTTTCCTTGTCGAAACACGGCGAAAACCTCACATTTCGTAGCTTGAGCATTATTTCTTACGCAAGTATTAAAGTAGCTCAATCGTTTTGTATGATAATTAAGCTAAAGGTATTTCTGACTCCAACTGTACACAACTTTGTGTAATCTGTCAATGTCTGTGGAAGACAAAAAACCAAAATCACAAAACCTGCATTTTTTGAGTTTAAGGGACACATGGCATCTTTAAGTTAGTATTCATCATGATCATTTTTAAGGCTTTTAACTATTGGAATCATCTTTCATTATCATAAACTAAAGCTCCACCAAAGGACTCCTTTGTTTTATCTTTCCTAGACCTAAGAAGCTACAAACTAAGATGTGTGTTTTTACAGCTCAGCTGCTGCAGCGCTGCTTACGTGACTTAAAATGGCTGACCTACACTGGCCATTGCATGCCTGTACATTTTTTCCTGGACCTTCCTCCTACAGTTTTTTTAGTGTAATCATGTCTCACTGACATATACTTGTGATAGATACAAAAATATTGAAAGAGAGAAGTGCCAGCTTCATTCTTGGAGGCAGGTAAGTCCAAGATGTCGGAATATCAACAACGTTATGACCAGTTTTCTTCTGGATTTTATGTGTTTTTTATCTTCGGAATCCTTCCCCCAGAATTCAAGCTATAGTATATTTGAACCCCCCGAACTCATTCATGAGCTATAGGAACACTAATTCTTTTATAATAAATTTTTATTTGCTTTTCAGCTGCCCTTGAGGAACTGTTTTCCTGCCAATTTTGTATTTCTCATAGGTGTTGAAATTTTCCCAAAATTCGATCAAATGATTTATTGAGACATATTTTATAATAACGCTTCATAGTTCAAAATCTTATAAAATAACAAGCAAAGACAGATTCTTTGATCACAATCGTGGTTGCAAACCATTTTTTCACCACATTGCTTTGAAAAAAAAATTGCACCCGACCTGTCTTTTTCCGAAAATTTTTCCACATGAAATGGTGGCACCTTTTTTTCACAACTTTAATTACAGATTTTTCAAAAACTACTGCAGATCATAGTAAGCATATGCTCACCATAGTGAAATATTTTAAGAAATATACTAGTGAAGAACCTTATGCACAAATAAGAAATTCAAAAAAGTGAAACCCCTTAGTGGCTAAGGAACTTTTCCTTATAATTAGTCTATGAATTTACATATGCTTCACACGTTTCCTCAGGACTCAGCATACTCAGTGAACACGGACGTCCGGCGGGTGGCGGATCATCCGATGGCTCCGAGGCCGTCCCCGCACGCGTCGCTTACCACCTGACCAGCCCAAGTTGCCTATAGCTGAGCTGACTAGGGCAGCCATCACAGAAGGGAGTCTCATTTAGTCAGAAGTTGACAAAAGATATTAGTGTCATAGGTTCCGGTGAAGTTTTTATTTAATGATTTATTAAATGATATGTGTTTATGCGACGTGGGAGATTAGGGGACCGAGCAATAATATGCGTCTAGGGCCCTGCTCCCTCCCTTGCGGTTCAGAATCGAATTGTTTGTGCAAATCAGTGACAGTGCAGACAGTGCATTGCGGCCAATCCGCACAAGTAAAAAGGTAACGGTGACTGACCGCCTCATAATCGAAAACATATATAATTGGTGGCACTGAGTCATGAAAACAGTGTTTTCGTAAAAATAGTAACGGTTGAATAATTCGAATAATGCAACGTGCAATTCAACTATTGATAATACGTTCTACTGTGACGGCTAAACGTGTTCGTCGTCAGACAGGGGTAACAGTGCTCGAATTGAGTGATCATGAGGAATCATTATGGGTCAATTAAGTAAAATCGTTACGTAGAAACACATTCACCTCTGTATTCTTGGCCCCCTGGCCTCAAGGCATAGTGACATAAATTTAAAAATGCCGAAAACATAGGAGCTTGAGAGAATTGGCCCCGGTGGTCGGAACCGGGGCCATACTCAAAAACGAAACCGAGTCGTGAATGACAGGCAATAGAGAGGCTATGGTCCTTTGTATGACTAATCGGTGTTAGTGGATCGGAGCTATTATGGGTGGTAGCCGCCTACTGGCTGGTCACGCAGCTCATCTGGCAGGGGAAATTTACATACCCAGCTCCATTGCCGTTGGAATGGCATGTTCACTGCATCAGCGGCATAAAAGCGGATCAGAGGATGCCTCCTCTAGCTAAGGCTTGAAGTTCACCGCGAGTTGCTCTGCAAAAATGACAAGACGTATTGCAATACGGATAGACAGTCTGACAGCCCGCAACGCAGTGTATGTCATAATGGCCATGGAAGGGGAAAGTTCTGATAACTAGGTAAATAAGTGGGATATACTAGAGCCTGAAGGTAAGTAATAGTTGCCAGCAGAGAGGAAGGCGGGCTGTGCTCTATCCTAGTCGGTTTCGGTTGTGAGAGCATGCTGTTGGAGCCGCCCCCCCGCGTGTGGACCGTCGAACTGGGGAAGGCGTTTGACCTTGAGGAAGGGAACCGCCTCGTCTGCCTCTACGACTTCGGTTCGCTTGGTCATGGCCTTTGCCAGCTTCGGGTGCTGCGTCTCTGGCCGGTCTCTTCCGAATCAGCGGGGATGAAACCGGCGGTTGGAAGCCGACTCGGCATGCTCTAGATGCCTGCGGGAGGGGAAAGCGAGACAGAAGGTGAGAAGGGGGGTGCGGGTAGGTTGCTTGTGGTCCTGAAGATAAAGAGAGAGAATTTAAGGAAAGTGCTTGACATAGTCGCAGCATAGGATAAAGGCGCAGATAGATATAGCAAGGTAAGGCGCCGAAGTGGTCAACATCCATCGTGGTGCACATTTTCAGCCAGCATGAAAATATCCCCGGAATATGGAACCAAAAAAAGACTCCGGATTTTGGCATTTCACTAGCCAGCTGGTTGGGGTTTGGTTTTTAACTTCCTGGGGGTGGGGGTTCATCGTGGTTGGCCCTTGTCATCGAGATGCTCTGATCTAAGGTAGCTTATAGTAACGGGCTGATGCGTAGATACATGCTGCTTCCCACTTTCGTTACGTCGTCAGGACCAGACCAGTTATAATTAATTTGTGCACGTCCATTTGCACGTCCATTTGACTGGACAGGAGGGTTGCGAATGGCAATAGGACGGGTCGTCTTGCATTTCGCGCACGGTTTGGAAACCGGATAGATAGGTAGGCGTGGTGGTTCCTCAGCCTGGTAGTAGCGGTCGTCATGGGGCACATGGCTGTAATCGCGTCTGTAGTCCAGGACCTCTCGTGCTTCGGGATGCCGTTCTCAACCTCCTCGAGGGTGTAACGAGACACTTGGTCCACCCTTACGAGCTCAAAGGAAGATAAACAAACGGTGAACACAACAGGTTCAGCTAACCTCTACTTCAAAAGAAGAAAGGGAAGCCAGTTCTGAACCAAAGGGAAAACCCGCAGGAAACGGAAATTCCCAGTGACCGTGTCAAAACTGAAAATAATTTTAGTCCGGAACCCTGCCATTACCTAAATAGCACACACATCAAAACTAATAAATGCGTTTCCGTGATAATTAGCCACAAATTCCCACTCAGGGGAAAAACCGGCTAAATTTTCAGGAACTTTTCCCCAGGTAGCATACTCATGCAATAATTATACTACAAAGTTACAGTTAGGGTCAACGCTATTAATAAGAGAGATTATAAAACTGGAGAGACATAATAAATAAAATGGAATTTAATCTCCTATAAATCTTCTCTAATAATCCGGTATCCGGTTAATAAAATCCAGAAAATATGGATTAATTTTTCCCACAGGGCTTTAAGCTCTAAGGCTAAAGTTCCCTAGTTAAAAATGGGCCATATTAATGTAATCGTAGGAAACCTTCCAGACAGGAAATGTAATAAGAATTCATCTTAAAACATATTTAATAATAAGAACCACTTCCACGAGGAATTCCTATAAAAATCCAATAGCGAAACAACGATGTTACTAAGTATACTGTGGGTGTTACATAGCACCCCTTCCCCCTCCTTTGAGATCGCTCAGATCTCAAACCAAGGAGTAATACCAATATAGACTACATCTCGTGCAGCCTTTGCCAGTACCGGCTTTTAGGGAATCCTAGCCGACTATCCACCATTCCTAGAGCCTCTCATGCTCGACCCCTAATCAAATTTAATCAAGAGTCATTCAACAGATTATCGGAAAGTGCTTCAAATGGGCTAAGTCTCTTAGACTTATACCAGCCCGAAGAACGTGAACTAACTCTCGGAAAGTCCTCCGTCTTCTCCTTACGCGCGCGATTTTCCCGAAGCCCCCTCCCACAGTCCCACCGACCACCAGTAAGACCTTGTCTAACCTGCCAAATGCAAATGGTGCCGATGACTCGAAGGTCCAGAATGACCGAACCTCCGAAATCCATGTCCTCTAACGACGATGGCCTTCTCGCCGATTCTCTCCTCCTTGTACAGTGATCGTAAAATTTTATAGTTGAGTAGAACCACCCGTACTCTCGAATCCCACACTTATGGTCAAAGTGCGCCCAACTTTATTCCTCCTGACCCATTTTCCCATCCTACTTCGAGTGCTAAGAATCTTCCCACGCACCGTGCTTGTTGCGTGTGCATCCCCAACCAACCTCAGATCCACCCCGCTCTCCTTGAGAATATTCCAAACCTTTTGTGGAATGTGCATATCGTGTAAGTTAAAGTCTCAAAAGGGCAATCCAGCACCCCTCTTGGCCACGCCGATATCGTCCATGCATATGCCTTATGATCCTTATCACACTCACGTGCTGTTGGATCTACTTTGGCATCCCACACCTCCTTGTTCGCGGCAATCCACCAAACCGGGACAAACTCGCGATACATGAGATTCTCATCCGTAATCTTATCCCAAGAACGGTAAAACTGAAGCATAGGTGGAAGATTCTTTAGCGCACTGTTTGAAGACCGAGTCTTCCTCACGTCCTTCGCCAAACCCACCACCTTCATCACAAATAGGACATCCTTATCCTCCTTCGATGCAAACCTCGTCGGTGGTCTGACCAGATAAAACCGGTCCAACTCCCACGACATGCCTAGTACCGAATTACCGTCCTTCCATTTCTCATGTTTGACTTCCACCTGCGAGGACCTCTCGGATACCTCCGGCTTAGTCTCCTCCTCACTTCCGACCCTCTTACGCTTACTCGGCCTCTCCCCCGGCTGCGTAAAAATCAAGTCGTTCTCCGCCGCCCTCTCCAATCTTCAGAGTTCGAAAAAGGCAGTGGGACTCCAAATGTAACGAGACACTTGGTCCACCCTTACGAGCTCAAAGGAAGATAAACAAACGGTGAACACAACAGGTTCAGAGCTAACCTCTACTTCAAAAGAAGAAAGGGAAGCCAGTTCTGAACCCCAATAACAAGCCAAAGGGAAAACCCGCAGGAAACGGAAATTCCCAGTGACCGTGTCAAAACTGACAATAATTTTAGTCCGGAACCCTGCCATTACCTAAATAGCACACACATCAAAACTAATAAATGCGTTTCCGTGATAATTAGCCACAAATTCCCACTCAGGGGAAAAACCGGCTAAATTTTCAGGAACTTTTCCCCAGGTAGCATACTCATGCAATAATTATACTACAAAGTTACAGTTAGGGTCAACGCTATTAGTAAGAGAGATTATAAAACTGGAGAGACATAATAAATAAAATGGAATTTAATCTCCTATAAATCTTCTCTAATAATCCGGTATCCGGTTAATAAAATCCAGAAAATATGGATTAATTTTTCCCACAGGGCTTTAAGCTCTAAGGCTAAAGTTCCCTAGTTAAAAATGGGCCATATTAATGTAATCGTAGGAAACCTTCCAGACAGGAAATGTAATAAGAATTCATCTTAAAACATATTTAATAATAAGAACCACTTCCACGAGGAATTCCTATAAAAATCCAATAGCGAAACAACGATGTTACTAAGTATACTGTGGGTGTTACATAGCACCCCTTCCCCCTCCTTTGAGATCGCTCAGATCTCAAACCAAGGAGTAATACCAATATAGACTACATCTCGTGCAGCCTTTGCCAGTACCGGCTTTTAGGGAATCCTAGCCGACTATCCACCATTCCTAGAGCCTCTCATGCTCGACCCCTAATCAAATTTAATCAAGAGTCATTCAACAGATTATCGGAAAGTGCTTCAAATGGGCTAAGTCTCTTAGACTTATACCAGCCCGAAGAACGTGAACTAACTCTCGGAAAGTCCTCCGTCTTCTCCTTACGCGCGCGATTTTCCCGAAGCCCCCTCCCACAGTCCCACCGACCACCAGTAAGACCCTGTCTAACCTGCCAAATGCAAATGGTGCCGATGACTCGAAGGTCCAGAATGACCGAACCTCCGAAATCCATGTCCTCTAACGACGATGGCCTTCTCGCCGAGTCTCTCCTCCTTGTACAGTGATCGTAAAATTTTATAGTTGAGTAGAACCACCCGTACTCTCGAATCCCACACTTATGGTCAAAGTGCGCCCAACTTTATTCCTCCTGACCCATTTTCCCATCCTACTTCGAGTGCTAAGAATCTTCCCACGCACCGTGCTTGTTGCGTGTGCATCCCCAACCAACCTCAGATCCACCCCGCTCTCCTTGAGAATATTCCAAACCTTTTGTGGAATGTGCATATCGTGTAAGTTAAAGTCTCAAAAGGGCAATCCAGCACCCCTCTTGGCCACGCCGATATCGTCCATGCATATGCCTTATGATCCTTATCACACTCACGTGCTGTTGGATCTACTTTGGCATCCCACACCTCCTTGTTCGCGGCAATCCACCAAACCGGGACAAACTCGCGATACATGAGATTCTCATCCGTAATCTTATCCCAAGAACGGTAAAACTGAAGCATAGGTGGAAGATTCTTTAGCGCACTGTTTGAAGACCGAGTCTTCCTCACGTCCTTCGCCAAACCCACCACCTTCATCACAAATAGGACATCCTTATCCTCCTTCGATGCAAACCTCGTCGGTGGTCTGACCAGATAAAACCGGTCCAACTCCCACGACATGCCTAGTACCGAATTACCGTCCTTGCATTTCTTATGTTTGACTTCCACCTGCGAGGACCTCTCGGATACCTCCGGCTTAGTCTCCTCCTCACTTCCGACCCTCTTACGCTTACTCGGCCTCTCCCCCGGCTGCGTAAAAATCAAGTCGTTCTCCGCCGCCCTCTCCAATCTTCAGAGTTCGAAAAAGGCAGTGGGACTCCAAATGTAACGAGACACTTGGTCCACCCTTACGAGCTCAAAGGAAGATAAACAAACGGTGAACACAACAGGTTCAGAGCTAACCTCTACTTCAAAAGAAGAAAGGGAAGCCAGTTCTGAACCCCAATAACAAGCCAAAGGGAAAACCCGCAGGAAACGGAAATTCCCAGTGACCGTGTCAAAACTGACAATAATTTTAGCCCGGAACCCTGCCATTACCTAAATAGCACACACATCAAAACTAATAAATGCGTTTCCGTGATAATTAGCCACAAATTCCCACTCAGGGGAAAAACCGGCTAAATTTTCAGGAACTTTTCCTCAGGTAGCATACTCATGCAATAATTATACTACAAAGTTACAGTTAGGGTCAACGCTATTAGTAAGAGAGATTATAAAACTGGAGAGACATAATAAATAAAATGGAATTTAATCTCCTATAAATCTTCTCTAATAATCCGGTGTCCGGTTAATAAAATCCAGAAAATATGGATTAATTTTTCCCACAGGGCTTTAAGCTCTAAGGCTAAAGTTCCCTAGTTAAAAATGGGCCATATTAATGTAATCGTAGGAAACCTTCCAGACAGGAAATGTAATAAGAATTCATCTTAAAACATATTTAATAATAAGAACCACTTCCACGAGGAATTCCTATAAAAATCCAATAGCGAAACAACGATGTTACTAAGTATACTGTGGGTGTTACATAGCACCCCTTCCCCCTCCTTTGAGATCGCTCAGATCTCAAACCAAGGAGTAATACCAATATAGACTACATCTCGTGCAGCCTTTGCCAGTACCGGCTTTTAGGGAATCCTAGCCGACTATCCACCATTCCTAGAGCCTCTCATGCTCGACCCCTAATCAAATTTAATCAAGAGTCATTCAACAGATTATCGGAAAGTGCTTCAAATGGGCTAAGTCTCTTAGACTTATACCAGCCCGAAGAACGTGAACTAACTCTCGGAAAGTCCTCCGTCTTCTCCTTACGCGCGCGATTTTCCCGAAGCCCCCTCCCACAGTCCCACCGACCACCAGTAAGACCTTGTCTAACCTGCCAAATGCAAATGGTGCCGATGACTCGAAGGTCCAGAATGACCGAACCTCCGAAATCCATGTCCTCTAACGACGATGGCCTTCTCGCCGAGTCTCTCCTCCTTGTACAGTAATCGTAAAATTTTATAGTTGAGTAGAACCACCCGTACTCTCGAATCCCACACTTATGGTCAAAGTGCGCCCAACTTTATTCCTCCTGACCCATTTTCCCATCCTACTTCGAGTGCTAAGAATCTTCCCACGCACCGTGCTTGTTGCGTGTGCATCCCCAACCAACCTCAGATCCACCCCGCTCTCCTTGAGAATATTCCAAACCTTTTGTGGAATGTGCATATCGTGTAAGTTAAAGTCTCAAAAGGGCAATCAGCACCCCTCTTGGCCACGCCGATATCGTCCATGCATATGCCTCATGATCCTTATCACACTCCCGTGCTGTTGGATCTACTTTGGCATCCCACACCTCCTTGTTCGCGGCAATCCACCAAACCGGGACAAACTCGCGATACATGAGATTCTCATCCGTAATCTTATCCCAAGAACGGTAAAACTGAAGCATAGGTGGAAGATTCTTTAGCGCACTGTTTGAAGACCGAGTCTTCCTCACGTCCTTCGCCAAACCCACCACCTTCATCACAAATAGGACATCCTTATCCTCCTTCGATGCAAACCTCGTCGGTGGTCTGACCAGATAAAACCGGTCCAACTCCCACGACATGCCTAGTACCGAATTACCGTCCTTGCATTTCTTATGTTTGACTTCCACCTGCGAGGACCTCTCGGATACCTCCGGCTTAGTCTCCTCCTCACTTCCGACCCTCTTACGCTTACTCGGCCTCTCCCCCGGCTGCGTAAAAATCAAGTCGTTCTCCGCCGCCCTCTCCAATCTTCAGAGTTCGAAAAAGGCAGTGGGACTCCAAATGTAACGAGACACTTGGTCCACCCTTACGAGCTCAAAGGAAGATAAACAAACGGTGAACACAACAGGTTCAGAGCTAACCTCTACTTCAAAAGAAGAAAGGGAAGCCAGTTCTGAACCCCAATAACAAGCCAAAGGGAAAACCCGCAGGAAACGGAAATTCCCAGTGACCGTGTCAAAACTGACAATAATTTTAGTCCGGAACCCTGCCATTACCTAAATAGCACACACATCAAAACTAATAAATGCGTTTCCGTGATAATTAGCCACAAATTCCCACTCAGGGGAAAAACCGGCTAAATTTTCAGGAACTTTTCCCCAGGTAGCATACTCATGCAATAATTATACTACAAAGTTACAGTTAGGGTCAACGCTATTAATAAGAGAGATTATAAAACTGGAGAGACATAATAAATAAAATGGAATTTAATCTCCTATAAATCTTCTCTAATAATCCGGTATCCGGTTAATAAAATCCAGAAAATATGGATTAATTTTTCCCACAGGGCTTTAAGCTCTAAGGCTAAAGTTCCCTAGTTAAAAATGGGCCATATTAATGTAATCGTAGGAAACCTTCCAGACAGGAAATGTAATAAGAATTCATCTTAAAACATATTTAATAATAAGAACCACTTCCACGAGGAATTCCTATAAAAATCCAATAGCGAAACAACGATGTTACTAAGTATACTGTGGGTGTTACATAGCACCCCTTCCCCCTCCTTTGAGATCGCTCAGATCTCAAACCAAGGAGTAATACCAATATAGACTACATCTCGTGCAGCCTTTGCCAGTACCGGCTTTTAGGGAATCCTAGCCGACTATCCACCATTCCTAGAGCCTCTCATGCTCGACCCCTAATCAAATTTAATCAAGAGTCATTCAACAGATTATCGGAAAGTGCTTCAAATGGGCTAAGTCTCTTAGACTTATACCAGCCCGAAGAACGTGAACTAACTCTCGGAAAGTCCTCCGTCTTCTCCTTACGCGCGCGATTTTCCCGAAGCCCCCTCCCACAGTCCCACCGACCACCAGTAAGACCTTGTCTAACCTGCCAAATGCAAATGGTGCCGATGACTCGAAGGTCCAGAATGACCGAACCTCCGAAATCCATGTCCTCTAACGACGATGGCCTTCTCGCCGAGTCTCTCCTCCTTGTACAGTGATCGTAAAATTTTATAGTTGAGTAGAACCACCCGTACTCTCGAATCCCACACTTATGGTCAAAGTGCGCCCAACTTTATTCCTCCTGACCCATTTTCCCATCCTACTTCGAGTGCTCAGAATCTTCCCACGCACCGTGCTTGTTGCGTGTGCATCCCCAACCAACCTCAGATCCACCCCGCTCTCCTTGAGAATATTCCAAACCTTTTGTGGAATGTGCATATCGTGTAAGTTAAAGGCTCAAAAGGGCAATCCAGCACCCCTCTTGGCCACGCCGATATCGTCCATGCATATGCCTCATGATCCTTATCACACTCCCGTGCTGTTGGATCTACTTTGGCATCCCACACCTCCTTGTTCGCGGCAATCCACCAAACCGGGACAAACTCGCGATACATGAGATTCTCATCCGTAATCTTATCCCAAGAACGGTAAAACTGAAGCATAGGTGGAAGATTCTTTAGCGCACTGTTTGAAGACCGAGTCTTCCTCACGTCCTTCGCCAAACCCACCACCTTCATCACAAATAGGACATCCTTATCCTCCTTCGATGCAAACCTCGTCGGTGGTCTGACCAGATAAAACCGGTCCAACTCCCACGACATGCCTAGTACCGAATTACCGTCCTTCCATTTCTCATGTTTGACTTCCACCTGCGAGGACCTCTCGGATACCTCCGGCTTAGTCTCCTCCTCACTTCCGACCCTCTTACGCTTACTCGGCCTCTCCCCCGGCTGCGTAAAAATCAAGTCGTTCTCCGCCGCCCTCTCCAATCTTCAGAGTTCGAAAAAGGCAGTGGGACTCCAAATGTAACGAGACACTTGGTCCACCCTTACGAGCTCAAAGGAAGATAAACAAACGGTGAACACAACAGGTTCAGAGCTAACCTCTACTTCAAAAGAAGAAAGGGAAGCCAGTTCTGAACCCCAATAACAAGCCAAAGGGAAAACCCGCAGGAAACGGAAATTCCCAGTGACCGTGTCAAAACTGACAATAATTTTAGTCCGGAACCCTGCCATTACCTAAATAGCACACACATCAAAACTAATAAATGCGTTTCCGTGATAATTAGCCACAAATTCCCACTCAGGGGAAAAACCGGTTAAATTTTCAGGAACTTTTCCCCAGGTAGCATACTCATGCAATAATTATACTACAAAGTTACAGTTAGGGTCAACGCTATTAGTAAGAGAGATTATAAAACTGGAGAGACATAATAAATAAAATGGAATTTAATCTCCTATAAATCTTCTCTAATAATCCGGTATCCGGTTAATAAAATCCAGAAAATATGGATTAATTTTTCCCACAGGGCTTTAAGCTCTAAGGCTAAAGTTCCCTAGTTAAAAATGGGCCATATTAATGTAATCGTAGGAAACCTTCCAGACAGGAAATGTAATAAGAATTCATCTTAAAACATATTTAATAATAAGAACCACTTCCACGAGGAATTCCTATAAAAATCCAATAGCGAAACAACGATGTTACTAAGTATACTGTGGGTGTTACATAGCACCCCTTCCCCCTCCTTTGAGATCGCTCAGATCTCAAACCAAGGAGTAATACCAATATAGACTACATCTCGTGCAGCCTTTGCCAGTACCGGCTTTTAGGGAATCCTAGCCGACTATCCACCATTCCTAGAGCCTCTCATGCTCGACCCCTAATCAAATTTAATCAAGAGTCATTCAACAGATTATCGGAAAGTGCTTCAAATGGGCTAAGTCTCTTAGACTTATACCAGCCCGAAGAACGTGAACTAACTCTCGGAAAGTCCTCCGTCTTCTCCTTACGCGCGCGATTTTCCCGAAGCCCCCTCCCACAGTCCCACCGACCACCAGTAAGACCTTGTCTAACCTGCCAAATGCAAATGGTGCCGATGACTCGAAGGTCCAGAATGACCGAACCTCCGAAATCCATGTCCTCTAACGACGATGGCCTTCTCGCCGAGTCTCTCCTCCTTGTACAGTGATCGTAAAATTTTATAGTTGAGTAGAACCACCCGTACTCTCGAATCCCACACTTATGGTCAAAGTGCGCCCAACTTTATTCCTCCTGACCCATTTTCCCATCCTACTTCGAGTGCTCAGAATCTTCCCACGCACCGTGCTTGTTGCGTGTGCATCCCCAACCAACCTCAGATCCACCCCGCTCTCCTTGAGAATATTCCAAACCTTTTGTGGAATGTGCATATCGTGTAAGTTAAAGGCTCAAAAGGGCAATCCAGCACCCCTCTTGGCCACGCCGATATCGTCCATGCATATGCCTCATGATCCTTATCACACTCCCGTGCTGTTGGATCTACTTTGGCATCCCACACCTCCTTGTTCGCGGCAATCCACCAAACCGGGACAAACTCGCGATACATGAGATTCTCATCCGTAATCTTATCCCAAGAACGGTAAAACTGAAGCATAGGTGGAAGATTCTTTAGCGCACTGTTTGAAGACCGAGTCTTCCTCACGTCCTTCGCCAAACCCACCACCTTCATCACAAATAGGACATCCTTATCCTCCTTCGATGCAAACCTCGTCGGTGGTCTGACCAGATAAAACCGGTCCAACTCCCACGACATGCCTAGTACCGAATTACCGTCCTTCCATTTCTCATGTTTGACTTCCACCTGCGAGGACCTCTCGGATACCTCCGGCTTAGTCTCCTCCTCACTTCCGACCCTCTTACGCTTACTCGGCCTCTCCCCCGGCTGCGTAAAAATCAAGTCGTTCTCCGCCGCCCTCTCCAATCTTCAGAGTTCGAAAAAGGCAGTGGGACTCCAAATGTAACGAGACACTTGGTCCACCCTTACGGGCTCAAAGGAAGATAAACAAACGGTGATCACAACAGGTTCAGAGCTAACCTCTACTTCAAAAAAGAAAGGGAAGCCAGTTCTGAACCCCAATAACAAGCCAAAGGGAAAACCCGCAGGAAACGGAAATTCCCAGTGACCGTGTCAAAACTGAAAATAATTTTAGTCCGGAACCCTGCCATTACCTAAATAGCACACACATCAAAACTAATAAATGCGTTTCCGTGATAATTAGCCACAAATTCCCACTCAGGGGAAAAACCGGCTAAATTTTCAGGAACTTTTCCCCAGGTAGCATACTCATGCAATAATTATACTACAAAGTTACAGTTAGGGTCAACGCTATTAGTAAGAGAGATTATAAAACTGGAGAGACATAATAAATAAAATGGAATTTAATCTCCTATAAATCTTCTCTAATAATCCGGTATCCGGTTAATAAAATCCAGAAAATATGGATTAATTTTTCCCACAGGGCTTTAAGCTCTAAGGCTAAAGTTCCCTAGTTAAAAATGGGCCATATTAATGTAATCGTAGGAAACCTTCCAGACAGGAAATGTAATAAGAATTCATCTTAAAACATATTTAATAATAAGAACCACTTCCACGAGGAATTCCTATAAAAATCCAATAGCGAAACAACGATGTTACTAAGTATACTGTGATTCCTGAACGGTCACCCGTCGGGTGTTACAAGAGGAAAGAGGTGGCCCGGTCACAGTGGTCCGAGTCCGCTCTGCTTGCCTGCGGCCGCTCAAAACGCAAGGCGGGAAACTGAGGCAGAGGTCGAACTGCGGCTGGAGGCCCCCCCCCCCGAACCTTTTATAACAACCTACTTCCCACCGGGTGTTTGTGTGGCTGCGGGGGGGGGGGGGGGCGGGGGCGTCGTTGCCAAAAAAAAGATGGTAGGGTGTCAGGTCGATCTCTCTCTCTCTCTCTCTGTCTGTCTTGCGACGTACCAAAAAAAAAAGCTTTTAATGAACTGTAGAAAAATAAAGCAAAATCAGCGCCGGGTTCGAAGATTTTAACTTTTCTTTTTTAAAACGTGTGTTTTTATTTTACATTCTGTTTTTCCTTTTTTTCTCTCCTTCCGTACCTCGCCAGGAATGAGACTGGGCTTTTTCGAGGTCACTGCGCAATTTGCGGTGGTACGGCAGCGACGCCGCTTCGTTGACTGGTCTTGGTCCGGCTGGCGGCCCGCCGCGCTGTCGCGTGCAAGAACAGTACTGCAAGAAAACTGGCGCGCGCTGGCAATGGCAGTGGGGCTGCCACCCGACCCGGCAACGCTGCCGGGCTTGGCTGTCGCCATTGCTAACAAGAACGAGACCGAGTGGCGGAGGCAGGTGTGCGGCAACAACCAAACTTACTGTCCGGCCACTGTTTGGGTGCCAACAGCTGGCCCAGTTGCCGGCTACGCCGCCGCGAGGCTCGCGGTCGGCTATTATTTGGCACTGCTGAACCTGACGGCCGCCGGCGCTGTTCCCAGCCAGTGGCTCGGCGAATCTGCGAACGGCAGGTTCTTTTCCTTGCAAGATCACAAAGGCCTTTCACAGGATCAGCTGTCGTTAGTCCAGCGAACGCTGCTTCGCGTGGACCTCGTGCGGGAGGTAGTGCGCCACGCCCTCGTGCTCAGGGACGTTTACGAGTGCCGCCGTTACGGCCCCGACCCTACCGGAGGGCTGCGGCGCCGGCCGCGGGGCCTGCGTTTCCGGCGGCGCGTGGCCGGGGTCGGCGGAGGAGCTGGAGCTGCTGGCCCAGGCGCAGGACGACCTGCGGGCGGCGCGCCCGCGCAGCTCGGCGGCGGACCGCTTCCGGCAGGGCGACCACGCCGTGGCGGTAGCCGAAACGCGGTCGCACACGCTGCTGCGCTACTTCGTGCCGGCCTGGTCCGGCGGCGCGGTCGCAAGTGCCAACCTCGCCGGCAGATGCGAGTATGACGCGCCCTGGGGAGAGAAACCGGACCTCACGGGCCACGAGCGGCTACCCGCTAGCTGCGAAACGCTGGCCATGACGTGGCCCTGGCAGTTTGCGGCGTACTGGAACTGGCGCAACTGGGTAACGACTGATGCTTTCTCGCACGGCGCTAATCGTTGAAGTGCGGGCAGCGGCAACTGCTCGTCCCTGTCCTTCCCGCTGTGGCGCAACGAGCCGGTGCTGGTGGACGGACACTGGCAAGGCTGCTTCGTGCCGCGCTGCCCGCAGCCCGTGCCGTACAATTACGACTGGTACGCACAGTCCACGTTGTCGTGGTCCGTGCCCGACACGACCGTCGCGCCGCGCGACGCCGCCAGCGTGCCCTGCGGCTGGGACCGGGGCATCTGCGGCAGCAACGGCCGCTGCCAGTGCAACAGCGGCTTCCGGGTCAAGCCGAACACGGACCCCACCACGCTGGTGTACGACGAGCAAGGCGAGCCCAGGGTTGCGCGCGTGCTGCAACAGGACGCGTGCGACATCGACGGGCGCGGCGTGTGCAAGTCCAAGCTTTCGTACGGCAGCGGCGAGAACTGCAGCGGGCGCGGCGTCTGTGTAGCCGACTTCCGCGCGGACGAGAGGGCCGCGACGTGCCGCTGTGGTGAATACATGCTCACGGGGGGGGCCAGAAAAAGCTGCTACTTGTATGAGCAGGGGGACCCGCGCTACTGCGTGGCGCAACCGTTCACGGGTTTTGTCAGCAACGGCCGGACCAGCTCGCCCTACGGCCAGCCCGCCAGCTGCAACATACCATCCGAGGGCTGCTTCCACAGCCCGGCGGTTGAGTGCAAGCGGGCCGCCGGCGCTACCGTGGAGCGCGGCGAGTGTTTTGGCTGCGAGCTGCCCCGTGCCAGCCTGCTCGTGCCCGGCAGCGAGACGTCGGGGGTGTGCTTGCACAACCAGTCTAGCGGCGCAAGCAAGTGCGGCAAATGCAGCCCCGGCTACTTCGGGCAGTTCTGCGAGTACGTCACGCTGAGCGGGGGGTGCTACGACAATCGCACCGCCGACAAACAGTGTGTCTGGAATTGCTACCTGGGGCAGTACGAGGAGGCCGCCCGCTCGACCATCGATGCCGATCTGCTGGAGTCAAGAGATGTCTGGCCAGGCGCGGCTGCGCGGGTAAGCCGTGCAGCGGCAGCGGCCAGTGCACGCAGGCGCGCGCCTTCCCGCTGGAGGCGCACGATTTCGACCATCTGCCGGCCCTCGCCCGTTTTTCGTACCGCGTGGACCGTTTCCAGCTCCCTGCCTACCTCAAGCACGCGGCGCGTGAGGCTCGGTACGAGGCCGCGATGCGCGCAGCGGCCGACGGCCAGGCCTGCCAGTGCGAGGCGGGCTTTGGCGGCAGGTTCTGCCAGGACCGCGTCTGTACGCCCGCCTGCCACGTGTCAGCTACTTGTTACTACAACAACGATGGTAAACCTGCACGCCTACGCCGAGACGCTCGAGGTGCGGCGCCGCGCCCTGCCAGGCCACTACATGTCCAGGCAGGACGAGAGCGAGCGCTGGCTCCTAGCCTCCCTGCACGGCAACCTGTCGCTGCGGCGCCTGCTGCCGGCGGCCTGCGAAGAAGTGCAGTCCGCGTCCCTGACCACCCTCGGCGCCGTTTTGCCCGCCCTGCACACTTCGCTGGGGAGCGGCTTCTGTGAATGTGCGGCCGGCTTCCACGCCATTATGGCGCGCAGTGCGGACGAGTACCTGGACTGGGTGCAGCTGTTCGCGCAGGACCCGCGCGCGCCCCAGTGGCGGCTGCACATGCAAACGGCGCTGGAGGAACCGGCGTCCGCGCAGATGCAGGTGCTGTTTGCGGGCGGGATCCCCCAGGTGCACGGAGCGCTGGGGGCTTCTAAGGCCCCACGAGGAAGGAGAAGGAATCAACAACAAAAAAAAAAGATTGAGAACGAAAGCTAATTTTCTTTAAAAAAAGAAGAAAGAAAAAAATTAAAAGTGTTTAGAGGTGGGAGGACGATGCCACGAAATGTCCGGACCGAGAAAACAGAAAAAGGAAAAAGAGTATTCGACAAGCAGCAGCAGGAGAGGAGGGCGGGTGATGGTGGAGGGGTTTGGGGGGGGGGGGGGGGCGGTAGGTATGTATTCAGGGGAAATAGGGCAGCAAAAAAAAGGTCCTGACCATTTTGCCCTTCCCTCCTCCCTTCTTCCCCCCTCCCTCCCCCCCCCCCCCCCCCCCCCCCCCCCCTGCCCCGCCTGCCACACAAATCTTTTCTGTGCTTTTTTTTGTTAATTGTCAGGAGAAAAATAATATATATATATTCTTTAAACACACACGGAAAAAAAACAAGTTGTGTCGACAGTCATGTTGAAGCCCGTTCGCAAGGAAACGTTGTATGCCCCCGAATACCCATACGAGCTTGCAGCGTCCCTGGACAACAACAAAATTACGCAATCGGCCCGGCTCCAGGTCGAGCTACAGTCCGGGGATGTACAGCACATGTGCGTTGACGCCGCGCTGCAGGTTGGCTTGCCGGTAATAGAAGACTTCAGCTCTAACAACACTGACTACACCAAATTCGTTCAGTGGGTCCAGAAGATTTACCGACCGGAAAGATGCTACAAGCATGGGAACCTAACTGAGCTCATCGATAAAAAATTGCCTCAAGTTGTGCTTAGCGGGACCCAGTTTGCTAACAAAGAGAACACAGGCTTTAAATGTGCTATCGCCGTGGCCGGTTGGCTCTGGATCTCAAGTCACATTGCTCTGTTCTCGTCAGAAGCGGTGCTGCACTTTGCACGTGGGGACCCGCCCCGCTGGTCGTCGCTGAACGAATCCCTACTTATTGTCGCCTGTTTGTACCAAGCACTCGACAAGAGCCAAACAGACCTATAGACGTATGTAACAGAAAGGAAACAGAACGACGTAACAGAGGAGCGGTACAACCTGTTACTGCTCATGTCCGTTCTAGGCCCCTGGACCGAAGTTGAGTGGGCCTCCACAGACGTCAGGTTATTAGGGGTAAGGGTGCACAAGAGCAAGTTGCCCGCCGACACTAAAGAGAGGCTGCAAAAAACGCTTGTCGGATTATTTCCTGTATTGAAAGATGGCGCCACAAATGCAAATTGCTTCTGACGATGCTGTGGAGGCGGGGCTGTGCGCGTGGTTTCTGCGACAGAGCAAGTCCCAAGTGCCCAAACTCACCGAGCAGCACGCGATTGCGATAGCACAGAGGGAGCCCTTTTCCGTCGTGTCGGTTTGGATGCGGTTCAACAAGTTCTTGTCAGGGCCGGACTGGATATCCTGCGCCGACGAAATTTTCCGGCGCTTACGGCGCTGGGCTATCAATGTCATGGGCGTGGAATCGAAGATGAGCGACCAGCAATTTTCGAGTTGGGAAGAGTTCTATACGTTCTGTACACAAGTTCATAAACGGAAACTTGTGTTGTGCGAGTGCGACAATAGTAGCTTGCTAAACATTACATTTGCTCTGAGCGAAAAAACTACGGAGTTGAACAAGAGCCAAAAAAAGATCGAGGGCATGATGCAGCAAATCGTATGAGGAGAGAGACTGGACAGCCTCATGTTCCCGCCTTTCGAATCGGTCGGCACGGAAAGCCGGTGCACGGGGCTCGATAACCTGTTCGAAAGCCCCGGTCGCGGGCTTGCCCCGGGCGAAATGCATGAGCTCTCAGGCGGTGCAATCTTGGAGTTATTGGAAGATTGTCTGTTCATCTATTTTGTGGTAAGGTTCTGTCTGATCCAGAGGCTAGGCAACGACGCTCTGCGAGGCAGTCATGAGCCCCGTTACACGATAAAATGGACAAAGCTCCCAAATCTTAAAGAGGGCTATTCCATGATCACTGTCCCGGCGTCGGCCCCGGCGTCGGTCATTCAGACGATCAATGCGCAAGCTTCAGATTTCGTCAAGAACAAGCCGTTTTCTCTACAGTCGATGTGGGTCCTGTTCAGCCGTTTTCCTGAGTTCGAGAATGAATGGATAAGCAGCGCCAACAAAGTGCTCAGAGCTATACAAAAATACACCACGCCTACAATACAGGAAACTAACATTTTGCAAATTATTCTGATTTCGCAAACTTGGCACGAAGTAGTACAAAAGACTCTCACAAGACAAAAGGGGGTGCCTTGGGCGTATTTAACAAAATACAATCAAACAATTTTCTTTGGACTGACCTACCGTTCCGATTTTAAGCTGCAACCACCAACAAAAAGCCAACAGGACATTGCGCACTTGATGCAAGAGATCATACAAGGAAGAACTCCCGCATGCCTGGCGTTGCGGTCTGCCTGGGACGTGAACAACCAAGAGTTTCTCAAAGGGCTTGATGAACTGTCTAACTGCGCTTCTTACAACAGCAATGCTTCCTCGACCGAGACCGTTTTGTCAGCGCCCTTACTTCTGGAGATAGCAGAGACTTGTTTTTTATCTATGCGTTGGCCGCTAAATTCCTCTTTCCAGTACATAACACTATGCGGGCCCTTAGATTAGCCCTTTCATCAGCCCTTAGATCAACCCTCAATGTTTCGTGGCAGCGTAAGAAGGAAAGTTTATATCGCAGAGAGCATTTGGCTTTGCCAGCCTCCGGGCCCATCCCGGCGTCGGTCCCGGCGTCGGTCATTCAGACGATCAATGCGCAAGCTTCAGATTTCGTCAAGAACCAGCCGTTTTCTCTACAGTCGATTTGGGTCCTGTTCAGTCGTTTTCCTGAGTTCGAGAATGAATGGGTAAGCAGCGCCAACAAAGTGCTCAGAGCTATACAAAAATACACCACGCCTACAATACAGGAAACTAACATTTTGCAAATTATTCTGATTTCGCAAACCTGGCACAAAATAGTACACAAGAGTTTCGGAAGACAAAAGGGGGTACCTTGGGCGTATTCAACAAAATACAATCAAACAATTTTCTTTGGACTGACATACCGTCGCGATTTCGAGCTGAAAGCACCAACAAAAAGCCAACAGGACATTGCGCACTTGATGCAAGAGATCATACAAGGAAGAACTCCCGCATGCCTGGCGTTGCGGTCTGCCTGGCACGTGAACGACGAAAAGTTTCTCGAAGGGCTTGATGAACTGTCTAACTGCGCTTCTTACAACAGCAATGCTTCCTCGACCGAGACCGTTTTGTCAGCGCCCTTACTTCTGGAGATAGCAGAGACTTGTTTTTTTATCTATGCGTTGGCCGCTAAATTCCTCTTTCCAGTACAAAACAGCGCGCGGACCCTTACATCAACCTCAACCCGTAGATCAACCCTCCGTGTTTCGTGGCAGTCTAAGAGAGTTCGGGAAAGTTACTATCGCAGAGGGCATTCGGCTTTGCCGGCCTCCATGCCTATCCAGCCGCTTCCGACGAACGGGGGAACGTTCGCTTGGCCACACTCCATGCCTATACCACCGCTTCCGACGGACCGAAAGGACGCGATCGTTTTGCGACGCGGGTTGAACGCGCCCGGGGAGGGCGTACAGAAGAAAAAGCGCAGGTTGACAACTGCGGCCAGATCGGCGCTGTGGGCTAACGAGTACCCCTACCAGCTAGCGGTCTCACTTCGCGCAAAGAGCTTGGATGCCTTGCGGCTCAAGATTGTGCTGGAGCCCCAGGAATTACGGAAACTGTGCGAGTTTGCCGCGCTTCAGGTAGGGCTGCCAATAATAGACTTTGGCCAGAGCGAGGAATACAAGGGATTTGCGAAATGGGTCCAAACCGAATATAACGTCCCTAACAACAAAGAAGCACACGCACAGGAACTCATCGAAAAACGCCTGTCGGACGTTGTGCTTTCCGAAATCATCTACAAAAGCTGTGATACCAGCGAAATAGAGTTGTTGTTTTCAGAAAGCAAATACTACGAACCAAACACCGGCTTCAATTTGGCTATTGCCTTGGCCGGATGGCTGTGGCTGTCTAAGAGGAGGATCTCTCTACTATCCGTTGCGGTGGGGCCCACCGCTGTTCAACCGAAACAGAAACAAAAAGACGGCGACCCGCCGCGCTGGGAGCCCTTGCTCTTGGTCATTCGTCTGCACCGGGCCCTCGCAACGAGCATCGAGAAGCTGCGGAGGTACGTCAGCAAAAGTGCCAGGGAGAAGCAGCCACAAAAAAACGCGCTCTTGGTCCTGTGCCTTCTGAATATTCCTGTGGATTTTGTGTGGGACCAGCAAGAAGTCCAGGACAAGAAGCGACAAGTGTTGCGGAAAGACTGGTTGCCCGCGGATATGAAACGGGGCCTGCTCCACACGCTCGATCTTATTGGTCATGTCGGGCTTCCCTGGGCCATCACTCCTCAAGATGTGCAGGCCGGTCTGTGCGCGGCGTTCTTCGAGCGGAGCCTGGCGCAGGTGCCCGGAATTACCCGCCAGCACGCCTGCACGATAGCCCGGAAGGAGCCCTTTTCACTCGTGTCGCTGTGGCTGCTGTTCAACAAATTCCTGTCCGTCCAGGATTGGGAGGGCTGTGCCGACAGAGTGCTTAGCTGCCTGAAAGCACGGCCCCAGAGCCAATGGCGTCACAAACAAGGAGATTTACTGCACCTGGCCCAAAAGCTGTCGAGCTGGGACCAAGCCTACCGAGAAGGTATTGTGTCAAAGAATATCTGTTACTGAGGGCGACAACTCTGTAATCTTCGAATCTGCGCTGCCTGCGCCTCGCGAGCGTCGCCAGAACCATAGAAAGCTGGCGCTCATAATGCAACGAATCGTGAGGAAAAAGTCCCTCAAAAGCATCACGTTCCCACCCTTTGCCACAGCTACCCACAAGGTTGAGGGACTACGCATAGGGCTTGATAACCTGTTCAAGAACTCTGGTGAGCAGTTTATTTCGAACCAACTGCACAACCTGACCGACGATCAAGTGGCGGAGCTCCTGGAGGCCTGCCTGTTTGTCTATACAATAACACGACTAGTTCTGTGGCCCAGGCAAGAAAGCCAGATAGTCAACAGAACGAAGTACACAATTAAGTGGGAATCAGGGGCCACAGTAGACAAGCCCGAAACAAAGGCGGCCACTCGTCCACAGCGGCTAGACGACGTGACGAGCCCTCCAGCATCTCCGGAAACGGAGCATGACGACATGTTGCTAAGTTCTGCGCCGCCGCCGATTGGATCCCTCTCACCTCCGGAGAAGGGCAACGAGTTCGAAAGTTACCTCGCCGACTTTCTCCGCAGCACGTAGCTCTGACTGACTCTCCGCCGCGCATAGAAAGGCAGGGCTCTCCAGTTTCGCCATCAGACTACTGGCGTGATGATGATGATGATGCTATGCCCGTAGATTCTCGGTTTAGACAGCCGCCGAGTGGACGGCACACACCTCTGGGTATGTTCGGGGATTTTGCTGAAGAAGATAACACTCTAAGCGGTCTGCAGCCTCTGCTACCATCACTGCCATTAACCATCTACGGCGGGCTAGAGAACAACGGAGAATCTCTTAGCTCAGCAAACAACGATTTCTTGGAGTTCTTTGATTTCTAACAGCCGATTCGTGAATTGGATCCGAAGAGCGAGAAAAATAGATAAGGAAGGTTTTTTTTTCGGCCCCAAATTGTTTTAGAACATGTATTTAATAAAACTTTCTCCGCATTTCTTTTGTGTGTGTGTGTGGTAAATGCCAAGGCTTTGCTTGAACCTAAAAATGCTCATCGTGCCATCCACGGCCCATTTTGCATCTTTCGGCTCCTTTGCATTTTCTTTTTTTTTTTATCTCCTTTCTTTTCGTTTCCTCCTTGCCCCTCGCGCGCCCTCTTCTCACACGCCCCCCCCCCCCCCTCCCCCCGCCCAAGAACACACGCACACAAAAGACTGCCCCTGCCTGTCACCCGAGCAGGCAATGCTGGGCTGCGGTGGACAGCGGCAGTGCCACGCCAAGGTACAGAAGCCACGACACTGCTATTGCGGCGCCCGCGGCGCTGCGCCGCGGTCTGCCCGTAGCTTGCGCGGCCAAAGGAACGCCCGCACCAAGCAGCCACGACGCGCAGTCCACGCCCAAGAACCAGGCCCAGACGTCTTGGTACCAGCAGCTGACGCTGATGTCTGTCTCGATGCGCCCACACGCCGTCCGGCCGCTGTTCTGTTTCGGGTAGCAAAGGATTACAATGTCTAGGGTCCTGACTTCAATTGGGTACGCAGGCAACGTAGCCACTGGCGCCCAGCGCCAGGCGCCGATGAGCCTGTGTGCATGCAACGGGTGCTCAACAATCACAGCGCCATCGTCGCCCCTCGCGACGACCGCGGCGCTCAGCGCGCCTATCCCTTCATCCAAGACCCGCGCGACCGCGCGGTTCACAAACAATTGCACTGTTCGTTTGGGCAGCAAGGCACTGTACGCAACCACGCGCGTTGAGTTGGGCGCGTAGAACGTACGCAGTTCGCTGTGGGCTGGGCACAAGAGCAGAAACACTAGCAGAGCGCACGGCATCAATGTGTCTTGGGTGCTGCAAAGCGCACCCCTTTTTTTTTCTTCTCCCTCCCCTTTTTTCCCCCCCAGCCTTTTTTTTTCTTGGCTTGTTTTCTTGTAAAAATCGTTGGCACGCAAACAAAAGCAAGCCAAGGGGGGGGCGGCGGTGCGCACTGGAGAGGGGGGGAAAAGGTGCGGCGCGGACAAGCGGGATCAGAACGAGATTTGTTTTTTTTAATGGGGGGGGGGGGGGGGGGAGGGGGGCGCGACCCCCCCCCCCCCTCCCCCCTCTCCTCCGCCGTTTAGGTCTTCTTTTGTTTGGTTCTGGCAGGAGGGAGAGAGAGGGAGTGTGTGGGGGGGGGGGGGGGAAGGAAGGGGGGAGGAAGGGGGCGGCGGTCGCCCCTTTCTCTCCCCCCCCCCCCCCCCGCCCCGCACCCCTCCCCCCTTTTTTTGGGGGGGGGGGCTGGTGCGAGTTGGCTAATTGTCACAAACAATGTGCAGGTTTTCTACCGACTGCTGCAAGGCCTCTATCTGCTTCGTGGTTATTTTGTAGCAGCCCCTGATTGTAAGCTTTTGCAAAGACCGGGAGTTTCTGACCGCGTCAAGCGATTTGATCTCGCCACAGTTGTCCAGAGTCAGAGATTGCAGCGAAGGGCAAGCCATCGGTGCGGCGAGCCCCGCGTCAGTCATTCTGTTATTCTGCTCGATAGCCAAGGTCTGCAACGAACGGCAGTTGCGCAGTGCCGACAGGCCCTCGTCGCTGGGGACACTCGCGGATCCGGGAGTGTGGAGCAGCTGCAGCTCGTGCAGCGCTTCGGACTTTGCTAGTTGCTGCAGAATCGTGTTCGACATTGCGTCTTCCACGATTCCCAGCTGCGTCAGCGACCTGCACGCTCGCAGGGCGTCCACGCCACTGGCATTGAGCGTAGGACAGAAAGCGAGCCTGAGCCTTTCGAGCCCGTTCGGCAGATTCGATTGCTCCGTGGCAATCAGCCGTAAACTTGGAGTTCCACTCCGGAGTGAAGAATTGTTCGTCTTTGAAATATTTGATCCAGTCCAATAGCAACACAAACTGAACGCGCGGGTCTGCCCCAATCATTGCCAGAACGGATTTCCTGTCATTTACGGACCAACTGGCGGCAAAGAAATAAACGCAGATCTTACGTTCGCACTTTTCTTCATCGGCCCATAGATCATCGAATTTAAAGCCCTCTTTCACCTTCGTATTAAACTTGACTTTCGGCGTGGCGGCGGGAGTACCTTTTTTTTGGCAGAACTTTTGGCGTAGAGCCTTTGTGTTTGCCTCATAGTTTCCCATTTCAACCCCGTACACGCCCTTGAAGCCGACGAAGGCGGCCATATTTACACTGACGCCCGCGCCCGCGCACAGGTCCACAAAGGTAAGTTCTTGCTGGAGGCCCTGGAAGTAGTAGTCAAGCAAGGTAAAAAAATGGGCGCGGGTTCCCCTTGTGTTCCCCCTGTTTCCACGGTGCTGCTGTTGGAACGCGTGTCTCGTCTGTTGCTGGAACTTGCGCCTTGTCTCTCTGAAGCCGGCACTACGCATGATAAATGCTGCTTGTTTGGCATGCCTTGCAAAACTCCGTACCATTGTCTAATAGCCTTCATGCCCTTTATTTTGTCAGGCAGGTGCAACAAATAGGACGCGTCAATCTCGCCGCATTCTTTCTTCCTACATTTCTTGTCAGACAGCACGTTTTTTTCTTGACAGTATGAACATATCCATTGGCCCTCAGGCAGCAAGATCATTGAAGCAGGCAACTTTTTTCTGCGGGGCATAGGTGGCCGCTGAACGGTGGCAACCTTGTCTGCTAGGGTGGGTATGAAGCCCGTGTTGTGTACATGAGAGGCTCTTCTACCGTTGATAGCTTGGTTCATTTGTTTTCGTCTCTTCTTCCATGTCTTGAACACAGAGAGAGCCAGCTACATCTGACGATTTTTTTTTTGTTTTTCCTTTTAAATCCTCGCTTATTTACTGCTGGTAAAGTTAAGAGGGAGGAGAGAATTTAAGGGAGCTCCCTTTTCGGTGCGGGTGGGGGAGGGGTGCGAGGAACAAAAAGAGCCGGCCGCAAATTCACGGTGCCAGCTTTGGCCCCCCCTCCCCAAAAAAGGTTTCCGCTGAGGCCCGCACAATACGGACGAGATTATTGGCACCCCAACATTCCGCGAAATACGGCCGCTAGCCGTTTTGTCGACAAATCCGCCGGGTCTAAGATAGCTCAAAAGAATTTTTTTTTTGGTTCGGCAATGTCGGTGTTGGATTGTCAGAAAAAAAAAGCTGCGGAAAGATTGGCGGGCGGGGAAAAATCAGCAAATTGAAATTTTTTTCCGCCCACCAATCTTTCCCCAACTTTTTTCTGACAATCCAAGGCCGAAACTGCCTTAAAAAAAAAAAGTTTTCGCGACTGCACGCAAAATACGGCCGAAGATATTGGCACACCCAACATTCCGCGAAATACGGACGAGATTATTGGCACCCCAACATTCCGCGAAATACGGACGAGATGATTGGCACCCCAACATTCCGCGAAATACGGCCGCCAGCCGTTTTGTCGACAAATCCGCCGGGTCTAAGATAGCTCAAAAATAAATTTTCTTTTTTTGGTTCGGCAATTTCGGCCTTGGATTGTCAGAAAAAAAAAAGCTGGGGAAAGATTGGCGGGCGGGGAAAAAATCGCAAATTGAAAATTTTCCCCTCCCACCAATCTTTTCCCAGCTTTTTTTCCTGACTTATCCAAAGCCGAAACTGCCTTTAAAAAAAAAGTTTTCGTGACGGCCCACAAAATACGGCCGAAGATATTGGCACACCCAACATTCCGCGAAATACGGACGAGATTATTGGCACCCCAACATTTTGCGAAATACGGCCGCTAGCCGTTTTGTCGACAAATCCGCCTGGTCTAAGATAGCTCAAAAATAAATTTTCTTTTTTTAGTTCGGCAATTTCGGTGTTGGATTGTCAGAAAAAAAAGCTGGGGAAAGATTGGCGGGCGGGGAAAAAATCAGCAAATTGAAAATTTTCCCCGCCCACCAATCTTTCCCCAGGTTTTTTTCCTGACTTATCCAAAGCCGAAAGTGCCTTTAAAAAAAAAGTTTTCGTGACGGCCCGCAAAATAAGGCCGAAGATATTGGCACACCCAACATTCCGCGAAATACGGACGAGATTATTGGCACCCCAACATTCCGCAGAACACGACCGTTTTGTCGACAATAGTTGATTTTCTTTTTTTTACGGGCGAGCGAGAGAAACAGCGAGAGAGAGAAACAGCGAGAGAGCGGAGTAAGGCCCGGCCAAGTGTCGGAGTCATATGAGACAGAACATGAGCCTAGCCCTTTTTTTTTTTTAATTCTAGCCGCTCTGCGCACGGGCTTGAATTTTTGTTTAATCAATCAAAACTTTTTTCCTCTTCTTTTTTCTTCAGCGTCGTCAGGAGCCTATACGCCTTTCCTTTTCCTGTTTTTTACAAAAGAAAAGAAAAGAAAGGGAGGTGGTCGCCTGCGTTTTTCTTTTTTTGGTTTAGTCTTTCTTTTCTTCCTCCTCTGCGTCTGCCTGGATTTTGTACATGAGCCCCGACGCGTCTAAGGTCTGCAAGGCCTTGAGCAGTACGAACGTCGTGGGCATGCGCACGAGCCCCGGGTGTGACCCGTTCGCAAAGGCCCGGGAGCAGGACCTATGAGACACACCGCCGCGCCGCCGCCGCCCTCGACCCCGAGCCGGCCGCACAGCTTGCAGACCACGTCGAGGCGCGAGTCGGAGCTCTGCAGCACCTGCTCCAGCAGCGCGGTAGACCCCGATTGCACCGCGGCGTTGAGGCACATGGAATCAAACTTGGACGCGCCGTCGACGCGGGCGGACTTGGTGCCCTGGTGCGTCAGCGGATCTATCGGCCCCTGGTGCCTGACCTTGAACTGCACTTCGCTGGTCTTGTCCTGGCGCATGTAGCACTGGAAGCCGAACAGCGTGGGGTTGGCGGGCGCGTCCAGGTTCATGCTGGCGGGACTGTACATCCTGGCCGACGCACGCAAGTGCAGCTCCTGCAGGAGGCCCTGCTTTTCTCCTGCTGGTGACGGTGCGGTTCCTGCCCGTGCGCTGTCCCACGTGGCCTCGAGGTTCCTGCCCGCCGAAACGGCCGCGCGCGCTGCGGCGGGCACCCAGGAGCTCCTGGTTCCAGGGCCACACGTAGCTGGCGGGGCCGCCAATAGTGTCGTGCGTCAGCTGCCTGCCGTATTGGGCCACGAGCCTGGTCTGCAGCGTGGTGAGGCAGTCGTTGATGGTCTTGCGGAACATCTGCGAGGGCCCGAGCAGCACGGCCGGGCGCTCGCCCGTCGCGAGGTAAGGCAGTGCGTGGTCGGGCACGAGCACGCACAGCGTGCATTTCTGGCCCGAAGAGTTGGTGATCTTGTCGCCGTACTGGAACGGCAACAGCCTCGTCACGACCGTGCGCACGTACGCCTGCCAGTTGTCGCAGCCGCGCGGCGTCTGCGCCGGGTTCGTGTCCAGCCACACGCGGCGGTTGTCGACCGACAGGCAGTTCTGCGACACGACCCCGCGGTTCTGCGGTACCGTGCGCCGCACGCAGGACTCGTCGCTGCCGTCCGGCTCCGCGGACGACAGCGCGCGCAACAGGACGTCCCCGGGCAGCACCGTGCGCCCGAGCGGCACGCTCCACGGGTCCTCGCGTCGTTTGCCCAGCAGGTAGCACTCTAAGGAGCGGCAGCCGCGCGCCTTGGCGAGCTTGTGGCCGTCGGCCGCGAGCGCGGCGCGCGTGCGGGCCAGCACCCCGCCCCAACCGTCGTCGGCACTGACGCGCACGGGTACCGCCGATGGCATATGTGCGAGGTGCATGCGGTCGTAGTAGGCCTTGCTGTCCAGGAACGCAAACAAGCCCCGGTCGGCCGCGCCCTGGATCCGGACAGTGCCGTCGTCCTGGTTGTGCGACCAGGCCCGATACGCCACCGGCACGTTGAGCCCCAGCGGCTGCACCCCGAGCGTAGACGCCGCGATGGGCGACTCCAGCAGCGAGCGGTCGCCGCGCAGCAGTTCCTTGGCCGAGCTAACTAACAAGCGTCCGGGCTGGCGTTGCCCCACGGACTGCGACTGCATGCCGACCGCGTACACGAGGCGCGGGCCTGTCACGTGCTCGTGGAACAGCGTCAGCGCCGAAGAAAAGCTCAGGTGGCGGGCGGGCGACAGGTCCACAAAGTCGGACTCGGGCGCGCGGGCCGCGAACTTGCTCAGGCTCTCGCAGCCTACCTGCACCGCCGACTCTTGGATGCTGAGCCACTCCAGGCAGCCCTGGTCACGCAGAGCGCGCCACGCGGCCAGGCAGTCACCCGCGGCCGGCGGGAGCTGGTTGCTCACGAGGAAGTTGGACCGACCTTCGTGCGGCAGGCGCAGCTGGCGCAGCCGCCAGCCGGCCCAGATGCGGCGCACGTCGGCCGGCAGCGGCACGCTGCTGCCGTTGTCGACGTGCAACACGGGCGCCAACAGCCTGCCCGCGTACGTGTGGATAGTCAGCCGCCTCTCGTTGCGGTCCAGCACCAGACCCAAATGTCTCAGGGCCAGCCCCCCCGCGTCCGCCACGTCGTTGCCCTGCGCCCCGCGCTTGAGCGCCCGCAATTCCCGTAGCATTTGTTCGGCCACCGCGGCGCTGGCTACGGACCCCAGCATGCGGCCGTGGCACTCGACCACAAACGGGCCCAGCGACAGATGCGACGTCGCGACGTCGCAGCGGTTCACGATCCAGTCCTCGAGCGCGGCGGCCCAAGCGCTGTCCAGCTCGGGGGTCACGGCCGAAAACAACGACAGGCGCTTGTCGTAGCCGGACTTGGCGGACTTGCTGGTCTCGTTCGGGTCCAGAAAACTCAGCTGCGAGATGTCGAACCGCTGGTCGGACGTCATGCCCTGGCCGTTGGGCACCATCTGGCACACCCGGCGCGCGAGCGAGTACTTTTTGGCCAGGTTGCCGCGCAAGTGCTGCAGCACGCGCTGCAACGGCTGGGCGTCGCTGGCGCTGGCCCTGTCCCTCGGTGACGCGAACTCCTGGAAAACGCGCGACATCTGCGCGCTGTCTAGCAAAACCGTGGCATCCACGCAGACGGCCAGCCCGCCCCACGACGTCAGGCGCGACTGCGCAAACGAGCGCACGCGCTGGAAGGCGCGCTGCAGATTATGCGAGTAAAGCTGCGCCAGCGTCAGCACCGCCCGGCTCTGCATGGCCAGCGGGTCCGACAGGCCCGCGGACGGCTGGCCCTCAGCCACCGACAGGACGGACGGCAGCCCGGCCTCGGCGCGGCTAAGCGCCCGCGCGCCGTCCGCCAGGTGCTCCGCCTTGCGCGCGTCCCCGTACAGCAGCAGCCGCTCGTTGCAGCTACCACAACCCCACGCGGCGCAGGCGTGGACACACATGAAGCCTCCAAAGCATCTGGCTTCGGCGCAGGAACGCTCATCGGCGCAGGTTTGGACACAGCCCACGACTGCGAGGCATCTGGCTCCGCTTGCTGGCACTTGGCTGACGCACGCCAGATACCAAAATACCAGCCCATGCAATTCAGCATCCATACGTGTCTGCTGCCTGCGCCATGCATAGTGGCACCGCGCGAAATTTCACTGATCTGCCCACTTGACGTGTGGATGGTCAGATCGAAAGCCTGAGCCAAAGGCAGGCAAAGGCCGCACTCCAGGAAATAGGCCTCTTGGGAGCATCTTTTCTGAGTGTACCTTTTCCCAGCATTTCCTGGTATCCCTGCGCCGTCAAGACAAGCGATTCCTTGAAAGTGTCGAAGTCTTTGATTCTGCTGTCTCTCAGAAAATGTCCCCTCTCTTCGTCGGACATTTCCTCCAACAGTGTCAGGCATTTCTGCCTGACACTGCTGGAAGTGTGGTCGTCTCTGCCGTCTATAACATTTACCTGCTCTGCGAACACCTCGAATCCTCCATCCGTGCAGGTTGCACTCAAAATCCAATCGCGTTTTTTTCTCTAGGTGTGCCTTAAACTTCAAAATATGATTTTTTTTTTTTTTTTTTTTTTTTTGGTAAGCCCCATGCCTTTGATATTCGCCGTGGGACGCCCCTGTGGCATAACAGGCGGAGGACCGACCGGAGGTTGAGAAGGCTTTGCCTTTCTGGGGTGGCTTGACTGCAGTTCCTTTCGCTTTTGCGCTGTTTGAGGTGATGCGGACGAGGCATCATCACCTGGTGACGTCTTAGATGAGGCGGATGAGTCATCGCCACGATCTTCCCGTTTTCGCTTCTTGGAGACTTGGCTTTCGTTCGATTGAGCAGCAGTCCCGCTCGCCGAGCCGCCAGTTGCAGACCCAGAAGCCGTCTGGCTCGGTGAGCCAGTCGCAGAGTTAGAAGCTGTCTCGCTCACTGGGCTCGGTAAGGGTGAGTCACGATCGCACGGTCGCTTCTTCAGGGTCTTGAATGTGCACCGTCCGCTGCTTCTGTTGCAGCGAAGGTCAAATGTTCCATCCTGGTTCCAATAAACGTGCGCGGCCCGGGGCTTGGGGCAACTACAAGGGTTTTTGCACGCTACGCGCAAGTCTTTTTTGAACAAAAAGAAATCGCAGCGGATGCACCTGAAGTAGTAGCCTTTGGCCCAGCTCTTTTTGCGCTCAGTTTACGATTGCAATGACACCTAAGGTGGTTTGCGTCGACTGAATTTCGGCGCTTCTTCTGCTCAGATCGAGAAGCAGTCTTGCTCGTCGCAGACTCAGAAGACGTCCCGCTCACGGAGCCCGTCGCGGACTGCGAAGCCGTCCCGCTTACTGAGCTCGTCGCGGGCTGAAAAGCCATCCCGCTCACCCGTGATTCGTCTAAATCCAAGACAAATTAATAGTGTTGAGATCCCAAGCGGATGGTTGGGGAAGGGGAGGGAAGATGGAGGGGAATGCGTGATTAGAGGAGGGCTGCGCACGGCCCGAGCAGCTATTGTAATTTTATAATTTAAAGTACAAGCTACCTCGATTTTTGTGCTGGGCAATATTGCCTGTCGCCTTCGCTACTGTCTGTGGCACCTGTGCATAAGTACAGAGACAGGCATAATTGCTGAGCACTTGAAGCTTTTGCACAAAAGCGAAAGTGGATATTGTGATGTACCAAACCCATATCGCCAGATGTCTCCAGCGCGCCGAACGTGCGACGAGCAGGTGGCGATAATCGGCAAAAAAGCGAGTACGCATCGCGGTCAATCTCTATCGGTGGGTCTGGTCCAGGGCGCGGCACGTAGCGATCCGAGGAGGCTTCGGGGCTCCACGGCTTAACTTTGGAATCATCCACGTGAAACCACTTTCCTTCCCCATTGCGCACCTAGTAAGACAACACGAAATCACGAATGACCGCATGATAATGCAGTGTTTAGTGCTCCTACCACAGCGGTGAAGTGTCTCTGGTCCGCCGTCAAACCTGAGTGGAGCACGTACGCGAAGACCTCAGCTTTTGCACCAGCAAATTCAAAACCGCTAGTCGTTTTCACCTTGGTGCAATTCTTCTTGTTATCATGCACTGTAAATCGTTTGATTTGCAGGGCAAAGACAGGAAGGCTCTGCGGATCTGCGCCCACCACAGTTTTTTGAAAGCACTGTTATTCTTACAGGCGTTGCATTTCCGCACCACTTTTTAATCCCAAAAATGCTGCGAAAGGCAAGATGCCAATGTGGTTTCTCCGTTGTTGCGAGGGATGGCCAAGGACAGTACCGCTGGGCTCAGCTTTTCGAGAGTTGAGCTAGCCGATCCGCAACTATCACAGGTCAAAATGGTTTCTACCTTCAATTCACCCAAATGGTGTCCCACACCGAAGCGCTCCACAAGCTTGATGTAAGCTTCGTGTGGATCTTGCTGCCTCTGCGGATCTATTCCGACCTCCCGCAGCACTTGCAGTAACGCTTCATGCGTGGTTTTCATTAGCGAGTTGGGCTCGCGCAGAAGTGCACAAAGTTTGAAAAGGAGATTGTCTTGCACAGGCAGGACAGACACAGCTGCATTTATGGCTTGAAACAACGCATTGGCAAAACAATTGTTGCTGTAGTTTCGAGTCCTCGTGGGACGCCCGTAAGCTTGTCAGTTTGACTCCTCTCAGAGCATGCCGAATTCCTCGAAGCGCGCCGACCAGCAATATCCGCATACGTGTGAGTGAGCCCCGACGTCACGTGGTCTCGCTTTGCTTGTGCCTTGGCTACTCCTAAACAAGCAGACAGTTGACTTGTAAGGTTTGGGGTGAGATTCGAACATAGTCATATTATTACCATTGCTTGACTTTGCAGGCGCATCTATCCTCTGCGTGGGGCTGTACAGGTCGCTCGGCTCCGCCAGGTCGCTCGGCTCCGCCACGCTGGACGTCTTTGCCCTTTTCAAAGAAGGCGCCTGGGATGTGCACACAGTAATAAGCTTTCATTCCTAACCATGAATACTCGCTGCTGTGGGAGTATTAATACGACAAGAAAAAAATAGGAAACCTTTGCATAGCATTTGATGCCATCATTCGCTTCCTTTGAAGTCCCTTATCGACATTATTTGCCGGTTCCAACATGGCAATGAGCTGAGTGTTTCGTGCTATAAAATCACATGAATTTGGTGTGCAATACGAACAGGAATTAGCGACAGATGCGCAAACCGATAGGCATGTCCCATGGCAGACCACGACAAAAGGACCACAAGTCTGACTGACTAGGTATACTTGTGTGTAGGTAGGTATGTAGGTTGGCAAGGCAGGCAAGTGTGTAGGTCGGTAGGGAGGTAGGTAGGCGTGAGTAGCTACGTACCTACTTGCCTAGTGTAGATAGGTGTGTAGGGTATTGTTCTCAAATACATTTTTAGCACTCCGCAAAGGAAAGAACTGCATGTCACAATACTAACAATTGCAAGCTTTTAGATATACAGATAACAATCTCTTTTGTGTACTCATATGATGGGGGAAATTGCTGGTCGTCTCCCCTCTTCTCCCTCCCCTACTTATTCCCTTTCTCAACACGCACATACACGCAGACTTACACACACAGACACTGCCTCTATCTCTCTGTCTTGTTTCTGATGCAGATCAGGAAAGGGGAGGCAGGCAGGCATGCCGGGCTCCCTGCGCAACTCTTTCCACCCGGGAGGCGCTTGGCGCCCCTTGTCCCGCTGGTTTTGTGGCATATCTTTATTATTTTCCTGCCCAACAGGTTCTCCCTGTCAGTGACTGGCGCCCAGCGCCCAATCCTTGCCCTTCCCACCCCCACTTTGATAGCGTGTGAATCGTACTTGGGAGACGAAAATCTTACTTATGTGAATGGCCGGGACGGGCCACGCACATCTGGTCCTACATCAAAGCATGCACCCCGGGCTCCCGTCGCGCAAAAGAGTTTTGACAGGGAGAGGAGAAAGATGACTTAATAAGCAGGCAAGGCAGAGAGTACTGATATACACAATCACTGCAGAGATGCAGGTAAATAGTGTGTACGCTCTTGGGAAGCGTGTGTACATATTATAAAACAAAACATGCAACTTTTTGCGCCTCTAATTTTTATTTATTCTTTACATGTGTCAAAAAATGACACACCGCGCTACCAGCAGCTGCGGAAGCCGACCGATCACTAGAGAAGCATCCCTCACCTGCCGTCGCATTAGGCTCTTGTCCGCACCAGCCTAAAAAAACCGAAGCCCGCGCACACGCAAAGCCTGGCCAGGCCCCGGCCCTGGCACCGCTCTGCCGGCCCGGACACTAGGCCTGCTGCTCCTCTTTTGCACCTACAAGAGTTAAGGTGCAGTCTCTGGCCACCTCGTCGGCCGCAATGTCACCCAGCTGTCGGAGCTTAAGTGGGACGATTTGGTACATCTTGTAGCGCCCCCCCTGGCCGTCACTCAATCGTCCGTCTTGTGCTGCAGACGGGCCCTTGTCTGGCGCTATGTCTAGCGCCGCGGCCGCCTTGAGCAAACTTCTGCAAACCTTGAGCGCTTGATTTAAATCTCGAAAAATTGCTGTCGGCACATCCAGAAGCTTGACAATTTCTGGCGTTATTCTCCAACTCGATTGGGTAACAAGCCCGAGCCTCGCCTCGCGGACTGCTTCTGTCATGGCAGGCAAGCGCTGACGTACTTGCCTGCCGTCTACCTTCCGTTCCGGGTCTTCGCGCAGGTTGAACCCCCATACATCCAACAAGTTGACCAGCCCGTGGATCTTGGGGAGCACAATCTTCTCTTGGTCGTGCAGTGCAATAAAGAAACCTTGCTTGCGTTCAATCTGGTAGACTTCTTGCGGCGTCTTGGTCAGCAACAGCTTTAGGGTCAGAATCCTCTGCTTAAAGGCAGATTGCTGAGACTCGACTGCCATGCGCATAGTCCGAGGTGCGTTGGGGAATTGCAAACAATGCTTCCGGAGCTTGCGCAGCTGCTGCGCCACACGGTTCCTGGCTTGCACACTGAGCCCGGGCTGAGCCTGCTGCCTCACCTCCTGCTGCCTCACCTCCTGCTGCCTCTCCTTCCGCTGCCTCTCCTTCCGCTGCCTCTCCTTCCGCTGCCTCACCTTCTTCACTGGCGTCCCCGGCCGCCGCGGCGGACTTGGTCTCGGTGCCTTCTGCAGCCTGCACGACCTCAGCCGCGTCTGCTTGCTGTGCCCGCTTTTCTGCATCTGCGATCTGGTCTAGCGTCATGTCTTAATACTGGAGCTCTGCTTCTGCTACCTCATTTTTTTCTTGCTGCGCTTCCTCCTTTTTTTCCTTGCGCACCTGTAGTTGGGTGACACGCTCCTCCTGAGGCGACGGGTCCCCCTCGCGACCCCAGTTTTTCCTTTGCGCCGGGGCCATTCTTGCTCGGTGTTGGCGGTCCACGAAGGTGGTTGAGTAGGGCCGCAGGTCTTTCAGAAACCACAACAGCTCCTGTAGCATGCGGTTGAAGGATAGCGACGCCTCCAGCAGGTTGTAGCTCATGAGCAAGGAGACCCAGTCATCGGCACGGCGCCAGACACTTTTCCCCTCGTGTTGAAAAAAGTCGTGCTGCCCCAAGCCCTCGCCGTCGAGCTGGTACTGCTGTTCTACGCGGATGGTGTAGTCTTCTTTCTGCCGGGAATACTCGCGAATCTCCGCCAGGGACAAGGGAGCGTACTGCCGCCGTGAAGTGCTTGGAGTGCCCACGTACAGGTGCCAGGCCCACTGCCGGAGGTCCCGCACCCGCCCGAGCATCTGAATGTAAGACTCAGCAGACACACGGTTGTTTTCGATGTAGGCAAAGACCGCTGCGAAATGGCCCAACTTAGCGTAATCCGTCCCAACCGTCAGGCAGCACGTGTAAATCACCACGTCCTGCACCAGCAAAACAAATCCAACATGCAAACAGGCCTGCGCACAAACTCACAAAGCTAGCTGGAGTGGTGCACGCGCAGTACCGCGTCGGTCCACATCTGTTCGAACTGTTCGGTGGGGAGCCGGAAATCCTTCATGGCTTCGTTCGGATCAGTTTTCTGATCATGGCGGTGGTAGGTACGCACACGGATTCCGGGGTGTTCCAGGCGGAGCTTCGCATCCAGCTGCTTGGCTCTCCTTTTGGTTCCGCAGCAGATGGCGACGCGGTATCCCCGGTCCAGAGCATCGTGCAAGGCCCAACTAATGCTGTCAGTGGTCCGGTGGATCTCCACAATACGCAACATGTGCGCGCGATGGACGTTACGATGCAAGACAGTGTTCGCGGGGGTCGCTGGCCCAGCATAGGTCGCAGGTGCAGACTGTTCGCCCTGCGTGCGTGGCGAATTGATAGCCTGAAGGATCACGTCGATGGCCTTTCTGCCCAAGAAGGCATCGGCCGCAATCACAAAGTGCGTTGAGCGTAGCAGCCGGTGGAACATCGTCAGATTGGCTTTCCATTTACTTGGATTCAAGGGGCACGTGAGAGACTCCAGGACAGCGTTGACCTCGTCGATAAACAGAACATCATACCGGCGCGCGTTGGAGAGCTGGTGCAGAGATTGCGGTTGGTAAACAACACAGTTGGGGTCGTTGCTTGCTCGGATGTCTTAATAAAATTGGAAAGTGAGGCCAAGAGCTTCCAGTGTATCATTGAGGCGCCGCCGCAAACCTAGGTTGAAGGTGATGCGCGGGCCCAGGCACAGCACACGAAGCCCCCTGCCTCGGGGCTTGAGCTGGCGCAACATTTGTAGCTCTTGCTCAGCAAAATCACCTACGGAAGCAGGCCCCCGAGCCGGGAGCTGCTGGATGGCTTCGAGAAAACGAATCAGTTGGAAAGTCTTGCCAGATCCCATAGGAGAGTATACGAACAAAAGTCGCGTTCCGACTGGAACGCCCAGGTGCCTGGCATGTTGCTGGTTAGTTTCCACGAGCTGAAAGTCTTGGCTCGTGGGCAGATAAGTCAGGTCCCTCCGCTCGTTCTTATCCTCCGCCCAACGCAGAGTCATCATTTCACAAGGCTCGATAGTCAAGGGATCCCGGATTTCGTCGCGGCACTGCATTTCATCATAATGCTCGTTGTAGTGGGCGATATTACGGGCCAGGCAGACGGGGCAGTTCTGCTGCCAGAAGCCATACTTGTCCAGCTCATTCATACGTCCACGACCCCTCTTTGCAGTGGCTGCACAAGAGAGTAAAGAGGTCCCGAGTAAAGAGGTCCCGCTTCTTGGCTTGGGTAGCAGGCGCGTCTGATTCCTCCTCGGCTGTAGCATCGTCAGTCTCAGTCTCGCTCTCGGGCGCCCCCGCGCTGGAGTCTGCTGTCAGTGCTTGGTGTTTGCTCTGGCCCGCCCCGTCGGAGGCTGCGCACTTGCTCTCGCGCCCGGGCCTTTCGCCTTCGCTTTCGCTCTGGTCCGTAGCTTCTTGGACTCGTTTGAGCCTTTTTTCGCCTGGGCTGCGCTCCTTTGCCCCGGGTCTTCTGGGGTGGTGCCACGGGCTTCGTGTCGCTGGCAGTCTGCCGCACGCGTGCAGGCTTTGGTTGGCCTTTGACCTCCACCTGTTTCAGGTTTTTGTGCACGCGCTGGACATAATCTGAAGAGTATTCACATCCTGCCAGCAACTTCTGTTTCAGAAACCGCATGTCTGGAGATTCTAGCTGCTGCCGAAGCTCGCGCTCGATGTCGGAGGCCAGCTCCGGCCCTGCTGCTCCAGCACGGCCCTGCGGCTTATCCGTCTCTGCCGGTGCTAGCACCGGCTGAGCCGCAGGAACTGGAGGCAAGAGCTCTCCCAGAAAGAAACGTGCATAGGTGCCATCCGTTTTTCTGCACTGTCTGGAATGGCAGAAGTACCAGGCCCCTGCACATCATAGATCAAGAAGAAATGGTTGTGCCGGTGGACGCACTGCTGGCCGTGCGCCTTCTGCACCCTCGCGGCCCGTTCTTACCCCGGCAGATAATATTATCTTGTTGTAGGTCGGGGTCGGAGTGCACACTTACTTCTGAGTCCGGATCGCCGGCAGCTCGCAGCATAGCTTCCAAACGGTTGCACACCCAGTCACGGGCCGAGGGGCTTAGCTTCACGCGCGCTGGCCGCTTTGCCTCGCAAGCACGGCGTGGATCAGACACCTCGGCTGAGTCCAAGAGCAAGAGACAGCCGGTCGGGGAGAGATGGTTCGGGCAGTGTGCCAAAAACTGCGCCAACGTAGGTTGCGGCCCTGCTTCGTCTTCGTCGTGGTGCTGATGTCTCAGCCAGCCGTCCCGGCTAGCTACCGTACATGCTGCCTCGCCTGGTTTGTGACTGCCCAGGAGCCTCCAAGCTTGGTTTCGAGAGTACACCGACGTGTCCACGATACAGCCGGCGATCTTGGAGTTCTTCTCGTAGTTATAAAACTCTTTTTCAGTGTCTACGTGGAACGGCCGGGCAAGGTGGCTGCTGCTGCTGCTGCTGCTGCTCATGTCGGCTCGGCTGAGTAGCTGCTCGGCTACGAAGAGTTTCATCCCAAACTCGCCGTTGGACTCGAAGAAAACCTCCGGAAACGTGACGTGGAACGAATTCTTCCAGGCACCACCGTCTGCGGGCCTGGTGAGACAAAGAACCTCCATGCGCGGCGGCGCCGGCAACGGGTGCCCCAGCCTCTGCAACGCCAGCATGGTTTGTTCACGCAAGGCGCTCAGTCGTGCCTCGGCACTAGTATCTTCGCTGGCGCTAAGCCTGTAACACACCACCACAAACCGTGCGCTCGCCGCTTGGCGGAGTGAGGGAAGGGAGGGACCATTCCAAATCGAAATACAGGGCACAGTTCCGCCCCGGGCGGATCAGCACGTAGTGGGTCCGTTCGTTCGTTGGCGATTGCTGGTAATACTGGAAAAAAACAGCTGCATCTTGGTAAGAGCTGAATAAATGGCTGTCACCCTCTCTACCACTCCGCGCCAGCGGGGCAAGCATCTTGAAAAAAAAGCTGTGCCCGAGCTCGTCGCCCCTGGTAAAAGCGGCAGTCATGCCGCCCCTGCCGCTGTAAAAAACTAGGTCACGCCGTCGTTGGCCAGCTGCACGACCAAACAGGCGCAAGGGCTTCTTGATCAGTTCACGGCTGTCGATGGTGACGACGACAGTCCCATCGGGCTTGAGTTTCGCTAATTCCCTCCCGCGACGAGCCCCTGCTGCATCCCGGATGTTGGTATCCTCTTGTGTTTCGGCGTCGCGAAGGTCTGCAGCCTCTTGACTGCCAGCGCTAAGGCCCACCGGGCCAGGATCTGCCGAGACACAAGAGGATACTTCTGCGGCCTCTTGGCTGCCTGCGCTAAGGCCCTCCGGGACACGACCTGCCGAGACGCAAGAGAACACTACTGCGTCTGCATTAGCGTAATCCAGGTCCTGTGCACGCAGTCTACGTCGTTTCCTTGGGGCCAGCGGGCATTCTTCCTCGTCGCTTTCTTCCATGGCGGCCGACGTCTTATTTCTGTACAGTACAAAAATAGCTAGTATTGCACACACTCATTCCCAAAGATACAGAAAACCCAGCGCCGCCTGGCACATGCACCAGGCGGTGCTGCGGGTAGCCCGACGCCCGCGTCGGACGCGTATTATATAGCTAGACAAGGACGCGGGGGAAGGGGAGGGAGGGGGGGGGGGGGGGGAAAGCCGAGGTAGCGTTGTAGCTGGGTGCTGCGTGTGAGTACCACCACCCCTGCCAGACAGTACGTGCCAGACAGTAGTGGCACCCCAGACGGCTGGTGGCACCCCAGACGGGCTGGTGGCACCCCGAACTGCTTGGTGGCACCCCGGACGGGGCTGGCGCGTACTGCTTAGCTAGACTGGGTTGTGTCTATAAGAAAACCAGACACCTGCCAGACAGTACGCGCCAGGTCTGGTTGGTGGCACCCCGAACTGCTTGGTGGCACCCCGGACTGGTTGGTGGCACCCCGGACGGTGCTGGCGCGTACTGCTTAGCTAGACTGGGTTGTGTCTATAAGAAAACCAGACACCTGCCAGACAGTACGCGCCAGGTCTGGTTGGTGGCACCCCGGACGGGGCTGGCGCGTACTGCTTAGCTAGACTGGGTTGTGTCTATAAGGAAACCAGACACCTGCCAGACAGTACGCGCCAGGTGCGGCTGGTGGCACCCCGGACGGGGCTGGCGCGTACTGCTTAGCTAGACTGGGTTGTGTCTATAAGGAAACCAGACACCTGCCAGACAGTACGTGCCAGGTGTGGCTGGTGGCACCCCAGACGGGCTGGTGGCACCCCGAATGGCTGGTGGCACCCCGGACGGGGCTGGCGCGTACTGCTTAGCTGGCATGGGTTGTGTCTATAAGACGGGAACCAGACACCTGCCAGACAGTACGTGCCAGGTGTGGCTGGTGGCACCCCAGACTGGCTAGTGTCACCCCAGACGAGCTGGTGGCAACCCAGACGGGCTGGTGGCATGCAACCCAGACGGGCTGGTCGCATCCCAGACGGCTGGTGGCTCTACATGCTGCACTTCTACCAACACTGCAGATGCACACCCAACCGACTCTGGCGACGAATGCATGCACAATCCTCACCAACACACACACGCCCCTGCCGAACAACATCTACCCAGACCGTGTAAGACTTGAGGGTTGGGGGCCATAGGCACGCACCTGCGACTATGCGTCAGTACGTACGTGCATACATACAATGATACAAACATACGTATATACATACATACATATTTTTAGACATCCTTATACATACTCATGCATACATACATACGTATGTACGTACGTACGTACGTACGTACATACGTACATACATACATCCATACACACCGCTACAGCCCTCCGCACCTTGGGCACGATGGATTTGCAACTTTGTAAAACTCTCTCTCTCTCTCTCTCTCTCTCTCTCTCTCTCTCTTTCTCTCTCTCTCTCTCTCTCTTTCTGGGAAATGCGCAGAGTGGTTGGCGAGAAAGAGCAGCAGCGCAGCTGCAAAGTGGCATTTCTGATAGTCCTAGCTCTTTTCTACCTCAGGGCTGGGAGTTGGGAACAGCATATATATGGACACCCCTCTGCACCTTGGGCACGATGCAGAGTGGTTGGGGAGCTGCGAGCACCCTCTCTCCCCACCCCTCCGCACGCCATCCCTCGTTCAACTGCCCACTCTCGCCGCCCGCCAGACACAAGCATCCCCCACCCCCCACCACCACCCACTTTCGGTCGCGTGCGCTACAGAAGAGAAATGCTTGCTTCCGGCTTTGCTTTTTTTTGGTTTTGGCGCACATTCCCGCTGGAGCTTGTCCTAAGGCTCCTGGTCTGTGCTAGTACTACCCTACATGTTTCATCTCCGCAGCTGTTTACTCTCTCTCTCTCTCTCTCTCTCATCCCCAGCCCGTGACCGAAAGTACGGAGCCAAACGAGTGAACGTTGGGGTCGCTGGGATCCCTTATGGGCACTGGTCTGGCACCTTGTAAAAGCCTACTAAAGGACAATTCAAACTACTTGCAGCGTTAATACAAACGCCAACACGCCAACGCACGCCCACCCACCCCCCTTCCCCCCCCCCCCCCCCCCCCACACACACACACCCACACACACACATACATAGGCGCATAATACGTGCATACATTCAAATACATAAACACAAACACACCAAACACACACATAATACATACATACATACACTCAGAAAGACAAACACGAGGAAACACAACAACACACACACGCACACCCACTCTCACGCTCACACACACAGACACACATACACACAGAATACATGTACATACATACAAACATAATACATACATGCACACAGATACACAAACACAAGCACATAAACGCAAACAACACGCGCGCCCGCGCGCCCACACACACATGCGAACACCAACACACACAGACACATAATCACACGCCCACACACACATGCGAACACCAACACACACAGACACATAAACACACGCCCACACACACATACACACACATAGACACATTCACAAAGACAAGCACACAGATATACACACACATGCACACATGCACCCACACACTCGCCGCCCAGAGGGCACTGCTACGATAGCCGATATGCTTAAGGTACCTCCAACGCTTTCGCGATGTGCCGTGCTCCTTCTGCACCAATCGAGTTGCTTGAAATGTCTAGCTTCTCCAGCTTGCACTCCTTGTTCTCGTGTACACACAAATACACTCTTCTTCAGTGCTAGTACTAGTACCGCGCCGCGCGGTAGCAAACACTAACACCTACAGACACACAATATACACACACTCTACATAGATACATATGTACAAACATAACATACATGCATAATAGCAAAGAAACACAAACACAAACAAACACTCACGCATACACAGACACAAAAACAAACACACACAGACACACTCACTGCACTCTATACATATATGCAAGACATACATGCAAGACATACATTGTTAAGTATGTGTTCAGTTCTTTTTTTTTTTGTTTTTTTTTTTTTTTTTTTTTTTTTTTTTTTTTTTTTTTTTTTTTTTTTTTTTTTTTTTTTTTTTTTTTTTTTTTTTTTTGTTGTTGCTGTTTTTTTTTTGGCTTGCTCTGTGGTGGCTATATTGAGAGTTGTGACTGTTGTTGGTTTTACAGCTGGGCGCTATGCCCAGGTATATTTTCTGACCTTACCGTGAGCACCCTCCCTCTCTCCCTCTTACTTTCTCTCCCAACACACCTGCTGCCTACTTCGCTGCATACACTATAAAGAAGACCACTTCTTTGAATGTCATGTTTCTTTTTGGTGGCGTTGAGCTGTAGCTGAAGTTTGTACATCCCAATTCCCCGAGAGCATGGACAAATATAGATCAAACGTTGCATATCTTTTTGTTGTTTCTTTTTCTGTGTATTTATGGTTTGGACACGAGGGGTCGGTGTACACAGACTACGTGAGAGCACAAGGGAATGCGATCCAGGCCGATCTTTAAGTAGAAAGAAAAAAAGTATTCATGCTATTTGAGTAATTTGGTCAAGCTTCTCCGTGATAAACACGCGACGCCCACAAACAGATTACTCAGATTAAGCAGCGTTAGTCTAGCGTTGACTGTCAGTCTGGCATCAGTAAAAACTGTTGAGTACGGATTCATCTGCAAACATGTGCAATGTGACCGAAAAAACGGAACCAAACGAGTGACGAGTGTTGGGGTTGCTGGGAAGAATAAGATCCCTAGTAGCTCTTGCGGGCACTAGTCTGGCACTTAGACGAAACCAACCAAAGCCAATACGATAACTAGGATAACTACTTTTTTGGAAAGGTGTAGAAAGGTGTGATGGAAAAAATTTTGGGCAATTTTTGGCTGATGGGGTCGGGACCGGCTGGCGGGCGGGGAAATTTGCACAGGAAAAAAGCAAAAAAAAAAAAAACTGTTTTCTGATTTCTGATTTCTGATTCCACTGCGACTTCTTTCACTTATAAAACAACCTTGATTATTCTAGGCAAGACAACTAAAACTTAATGCTAATGTATTGAATTAACCGTGGTGATAACTAACTTACACGTGTAACGAGAAATCACTAGAAGATGTCTATATGAGAAATCAGAACATGTAGAAAAGAATATCTTATCAGATCGGACCTATTACTATATTGAATATGGTGTAAATATGAGCATATATTAGCTGTGAGCAGATATGTCGGGAATCGAACTGGTGACAGGTCCCAGATGGTAGACCTTAACCACTGGGCTATCGCGGTGCCACTAATAATAATAATAATAATAATAATAATAATAATAATAATAGTGCTTCTCTGTCAATGGCTGATGCATTTCTGCACATGCGCCTCCATCGTCTCACCCGTGAGGGGAGTACGAAGAATTGACGATAAGCTCTAATGACACCCCCGCAAGGGCAGTTCCAACACTTCCAGACGGGCCGGTATGTTCAATGAAAATACTGGTCCAGACGGATCGGTATGTTCAATGAAAATACTGGTGGCACCGACGGGAATCGAACTGGCGACAGGGCCCAGACGGTAGAACTTGACCACTGGGCTATCACGGTGTCCAAAATAATAATAATAATAATAATAATAATAATAATAATAATAATAATAATAATAATAATAATAATACTATATCTGAGGCGTACTGATGCAGCTAATGGCATATCCTCAACGGACATAAGCCTCCAATACCCTTGTTCGAGGTCCTCCACCCCCCCGTGTCAGTCTCTCGCCTGATGATCGGGGCCACCGATGGAGCTCCTGAGGGCAAGACTGCACTAAGCCGAGGTTATTCCGCAGTCCCAGCAACCTCTTGCAAGACGTCACCGAATGTGCAAGTGCATACACCAAGCGCGGTTGCTAGAGCTGCCTCGAAACCCCACCCATAACAATCTGGTGTCTGCTGGGTCCTGGGCTATCAACCAGCATATGCGGAGTTTAAGATCTTTTACGCGCGCAACGACCCTCCTCCCCAGCATCTACCACCAAAGGGTTATGAGTTGGCGTCACAGTTTAACGCCTTGAGGCCATTGGGCTGAATAATAATAATAATAATAATAATAATAATAATAATAATAATAATAATAATAATAATAATAATAATAATAATAATAATAATAATAATAGTAGTAGTAGTAGTAGTAATAGTAGTAGTAATAATAATAATAATAATAATAATAATAATAATAATAATAATAATAATAATAATAATAATAATAATAATAATAATAATAATAATAATAATAATAATAATAATAATAATAATAATAATAATAATAATAATAATAATAATAATAATAATAACAATGAACTTCTGACTTCTGATTTCTTTCTCCACAGTGCGACTTCTTTTACTTAGAACAATCTTGATTATACTTGGCAAGATTAATAAAACTCACCATCTTCCCCCCCCCCTCTCTCTCTCTCTCTCTGTCTCTCTCTCTTTCTCGTTCACCCTTGCATTCCTCTCTCTCTCTCTCTCGTTTGAGAAAGATAAAGGAGGGCGTTAGTGTCTTAGATTTTGTATTAAGTTTTATTAATCTTGCCAGGAATAATCAAGATTGTTCTAAGTAAAAGAAGTCGCACTGTGGAGAAAGAAATCAGAAGTCAGAAGTTCATTGTTATTATTATTATTATTATTATTATTATTATTATTATTATTATTATTATTATTATTATTATTACTACTACTACTACTACTACTACTACTATTATTATTATTATTATTATTATTATTATTATTATTATTATTATTATTATTATTGACACCGTGATAGCCCAGTGGTCAAGTTCTACCATCTGGGCCCTGTCGCCAGTTCGATTCCCGTCGGTGCCACCAGTATTTTCATTGAACATACCGCTCCGTCTGGACCAGTATTTTCATTGAACATACCGGTCCGTCTGGAAGTGTTGGAACTGCCCTTGCGGGGGTGTCATTAGAGCTTATCGTCAATTCTTCGTACTCCCCTCACGGGTGAGACGATGGAGGCGCATGTGCAGAAATGCATCAGCCATTGACAGAGAAGCACTATTATTATTATTATTATTATTATTATTATTATTATTATTATTATTATTATTATTATTATTATTATTATTATTAGTGGCACCGCGATAGCCCAGTGGTTAAGGTCTACCATCTGGGACCTGTCGCCAGTTCGATTCCCGTCGGTGCCAGTATTTTCAAAAGGATATTTTCTTTGAAAGTATTGGTCTGTCTGGAAGGCTTGGACCTGCCTTGCGGGGGTGTCAGTAGAGCCTATCGTCAAATCTTCGTTCTCCCCTCGCGGGTGAGACGATGGAGGCACATGTGCAGAAATGCATTCGCCATTGACTGAGAAGCACTATTATTATTATTATTATTATTATTATTATTATTATTATTATTATTATTATTATTATTATTATTATTTGGACACCGTGATAGCCCAGTGGTCAAGTTCTACCATCTGGGCCCTGTCGCCAGTTCGATTCCCGTCGGTGCCACCAGTATTTTCATTGAACATACCGGTCCGTCTGGAAGTGTTGGAACTGCCCGTGCGGGGGTGTCATTAGAGCCTATCGTCAATTCTTCGTACTCCCCTCACGGGTGAGACGATGGAGGCGCATGTGCAGATTTGCATCAGCCATTGACAGAGAAGCACTATTATTATTATTATTATTATTATTATTATTATTATTATTATTATTATTATTATTATTATTATTATTATTATTATTATTATTATTATTGGACACCGTGATAGCCCAGTGGTCAAGTTCTACCATCTGGGCCCTGTCGCCAGTTCGATTCCCGTCGGTGCCACCAGTATTTTCATTGAACATACCAGTCTATTTCTGGACCAGTATTTTCATTGAACATACCGGCCCGTCTGGAAGTGTTGGAACTGCCCTTGCGGGGGTGTCATTAGAGCTTATCGTCAATTCTTCGTACTCCCCTCACGGGTGAGACGATGGAGGCGCATGTGCAGAAATGCATCAGCCATTGACAGAGAAGCACTATTATTATTATTATTATTATTATTATTATTATTATTATTATTATTATTATTATTATTATTATTATTATTATTATTAGCCTCAGCTGCATCAGTATGCCTTAGTGTTGACTGTGATATATTTTGAGGGTACCACTTGATGATAAAAACTTAGTCACGCTTGTTTATCAGAGCTCCAGCCCAATGGCCTTACGGCGTTGAACTGTGATGCCAACTCAAAACCCTTTGGTGGATGATGCTGGGGAGGAGGGTCGTTGGGCGCCTGTCGAAGATCTTAAACTCCGCTATGCCGGTTGATAGCCCGTGGACCCAGCGGATACCAAATTGTTATGGGTGGGGTTTTGAGGTAGTTCTAGCAGCCATGCTTGGTGTACGCACTTGCACATGCGGCAACGTTTTGCAAGAGGTTGTTGGGACTGCGGAATAACCTCGGCTTAGTGTAGTCTTGCCCTCAGGAGCTCCATCGGCGGCCCCTATAATCAGTCGAGAGACTGACTAGGTGGGGATGGAGCACCTCGAACAAGGGCATGGAGGCTCATGTCCGGAAACGGATCGTGCCATCAGCTGCATCAGTATGCCTTAGAGGAAGTATATTATTATTATTATTATTATTATTATTATTATTATTATTATTATTATTATTATTATTATTATTATTATTATTATTACGAAAAAAAATTGCGCCACGCCTTTCTTGTTTGCGCTCCAAGTAGTTTGTATTGTTGCTTTGGTAGGCACCAGAGTAGTGCCCACAAGGGATCCCAGCAAACTCCAACCATCACTCGTTTGGCTCCGTGCTTTCGGTCACGGACATAAAAATAAAACACAACCACACCAACATACACATAATACGTACATTTAATACACAGTCACACATATACCACGAAGACAAACACAAACACACCAACTCACAGACGCACACACTCACGCCCACAGACACAGACACACATATACATACGCTCATAATACATACATACATATGTTACATGCATACATGCACACACATACACGAACACTTGGTATGTTTCTTTGTGTTTGTCTTTGTGTGTCTATGTGTATATGTATTATGTGTGTGTTCGTGTGTTTGTGTTTATTAAGTATTTGTATGCACGTATTATGTACCTATGTGTGTGTGTGTGTGTGTGTGCGTAGGCGTGTGTTGGTGTGTTGGTGTTTGTATTAACGCTCTAAATAGTTTCGCACGTCCTGTGGTAGGCTTTGCAAGGTGCCAGACTACTAGTATTGCCCACAAGGGATCCCAGCAACCCCGACAATCATTCATTTGGCTCCGTGTCTTCGGTCAACGGGGGATGATAGAGAGTAAGCCGCTGCGGAGGGAGGAGGGAGGAAGAAGGAGGGAGGAAGCAGGAAGGAAGAAGGCAGGAGGAGGAAGAAGGAAGAAGGCAGAGGAAGGAATCGAAGAAGGAAGAAGCGAGGAGGAAAGAGAAAGCACTGCCAAGAAGATAGAAACATGTAGAGTAGTAATAGCACAGACAAGGAGCCTTAGGACAAGCTCCAGCAGGAAGGTGCGCCAAAACGAAAAAAAAAGCAAATCCGGCAGCACTTTCTTCTGTAGCACCCCTGCAACCTTTTAATCAGAAATCAGAAAGTCAGAAATTGGTTTTTTCTTTCCCGGACTGACGGGCGAGAGGGAGGGGGCCCCAGTCCATCCGTCCGGGAAAAAAAAAAAAAAAAAAAAGTTCCGAATGTCTGGTTTCTGATTTTGCATGGATTGCTGCACGGGTTGCAGGGGTTATGCAAAAGCTGCAAGCAGGAAGCGCGCGAGAGAACAAAAACAATTTGTACGCTGGCCCCTCCCTCTCACGCCCCCCTTTGCCTCCGTCCGTCCGGAAAAAAAGAAAACAAAAGGAGAGTTCCGAATTTCTCGTTTCTGATTTGGCAAGGACATGCTGCACGGGCTGCAGGGGGGTTGCTACAGCTGCAAGGGGGAAGCGTGCGAGAGAACGAATTTTTTTTCTTAGCATAGTGCTGTAGCACAACCCCTGCAACCCGTGCTACAGCAGCACGTGATTTGCAAAATCAGAAATCAGAAATGCGGAATTTTTTCCCGCGCGGAAGGTAGTGGGGCAACGCGCGCGACCATGAAGAAACAATTTCTTTTGTCCCCTGCCCCCTCCCTCCGCCCCGCCCTCCCCCTCCCTTCCGCCGTCCTTCCGAAAGAAAAAAAACGGAGTTCTGAATTTCTGATTTCTGCGAGTACGTGAGTGAGCAAGTGAGCGAGCAAGTGAGTGAGTGAGCAAGTGAGTGCGTGAGTGAATGAGTGAATGAGTTAGTGAGTGAGTTAATGAGTAGCAAGTGAGTGAGCGAGTGAGTGAATGTGTGAGTGAGTAAACGAGTGAGTGAGCAGGTGAGTGAGTAGGTGAGCGAGTGAGTGAGCGAGTAGGTGAGCGAGTAGGTGAGCGAGTGATTAAGCGGCCTCTGGCTGTTTAGCTAGGTTGGCGGACGGCGAGAGTGTTGGACAAGGGATTGGCGAGAGGGAGCTTGTACGAGGCGGAGGGTTCGGGGGGAGAGCGAAAAAGATTTCTGGCGAGGGGGATCGCGGCTGTAGCACCCCCTGCAATTCGTGCTACAGCAGCATATTGCTTGCAAATCAGAAGCCAGAAATCCGGAAATCGGTTTTTTTTCACTGCCTGATGGACGGGCGGGGAGGGGGGGGGGGGGGGGGGAAGTTGGAAAGCGCGCTCGAGAATGAAACAACAAAAGTCCATGCCCATCTCCATCCGCCCCCCTCCCGTCCGTCTGTCCGAAAAAAAAGAGGCGGGGGGGGGGGGGGAACAGAGTTCCGAATTTCTGATGTCTGATTTTGCAAGACATGCTGCCCGGGTTGCACGGGGTGTACTACAGTTGCAAGAAGGAAGCGCGCGAGAACAAAAAAGGTTTTCACTCCTCTCCCCCCTTTCCGCCCGTCTGTCCGGGGAAAAGAAGAAAAAAAAAAGGTCCGAATTTTCAAAGACATGCTGCACGGGCTGCAGAGGGTGTACTACAGCTGTAAGGGAGAGCGCAAGCGAGCAGAATTTTTTCCTTAACATGGTGCTGTAGCACCCCTGCAACCCGTGCTACAGCAGCACGTTTGTTTGCATTATCAGAAAACAGAATTTCGGAAACAGTTGTTTTTTCCCGCGCGAAAAGGAGGGGGCAACAGGTGCGAGAATGAAGAAACAAGGTTTTTCGGTCCCCTGCCCCTCCCTCCGCCCCACCCCACCCCCCCCCCCCCCTCCCCCCCTCCCCTTCCGCCGTATGTCCGAAAAAAGTAGAAAAAATAAAACAGAGTTCCGAATTTCCTACTTCTGCGAGTACGAGTGAGCAAGTGAGTGAATAAGTGAGTAAGTGAGCAAGTGAGTGGGTGAGTTAGTAAGAGAGCAAGTGAGTGAGTGAGCAAGTGAGTGAGCAAATGCGTGAATGAGTGAGTGAGCAAGTGAGTGAGCAAGTGAGTGAGCAAGTGAGTGAGTAGGTGCGCGCGAGTGAGTGAGCGGCAGAGGGGCACCACAGACCCCTCTGGCAGTTAAGCTAGGATGGTTTTTGTCTGGCGGGCGGCGAGAGTGTTGGACGAGGGATGGGCGGGAAGGAGCGTGTACGAGGCGGAGGGGTGGAGGCAGAGCGAAAAAGATTTTTGGCGAGGGGGCTTGCGGCTGTAGCACCCCTGCAACTCGTGCTACAGCAGCATGTTGTTTGCAACGTAAGAAAATAGAAACTCAGAAATCGGTTTGTTTCCCCCGCTTGATAGACGGGCGGGAGGAAGGGGAAGGGGGGAGGCTCAGGAATCTGCTAAAATCCATGAAAAAAATGCCCCCTCCCGCGTCCGTCTGTCAGAGAAAAAGAAAAAAAAAACGCGGTTAGAATTTCTGATTTTTGATTTGGCCAAGACATGCTGCATGGGTTGCAGGGGGTACGCTAGAGCTGCAAAAAGAAGGCGCGCAAACAAAAAATTCTTTCGCCTGCCCCTCCCCCCCCCCCCTCCCGTCCTTCCGCCCGTCCGTCCGAAAACAAAGAAGAAAAAAAAAAACAGAGCTCCGAATTTCTGATTTCTGATTTGGCAAAGACATGTTGCACGGGCTGCAGGGAGTGTGCTGAGGCTGCAAGGGGGAAGCGCGCGAGAGAGCGAACAATTGCTTCCTTAGCATGGTGCTGTAGCACACCCCTGCAACCCGTGCTACGGCAGCATGCTGTTTGCAAAATCCCAGAAATTTGATTTTTTTTTTTTTTTTTTGTTTGTTTGTTTGTTTTTCCCCCTAGACGGACGCGCGGAAGTGAGGGGGGCAAAGCGCGCGAGAATGAATAAACAAAAAAAAATTTGGTCCCCTGCACCCTCCCTTCCCCCCCCCCCCCCCCCCCCCAACCACCACTCACACACCTCCGCCGTCCGTCCGGAAAAAAAAAAACTCAGTTCCAAATTTTTGATTTCTGCGAGTACGTGAGTGAGTGAGCAAGTGAGTGGTTAGCGAGTGAGTGAGCAAGTGAGTGGGTGAGTGAATGCGTGAGTGAGTGAGCAAATATGTGAGCAGGTGAGTGAGTGAGCAGGTGAATGAGTGGGTGAGCGAGTGAGTGAGCGAGTAGGTGAGCGAGTGATAAGCGGCGGGTGGCACCATACCCCACTCTGGCTGTTAGCTAGGTTAGTTTGTGTCTGGCGCGAGAATGTTGGACGAGGGATGGGCGAGAGGGAGCTTGTACGAGGCGGAGGGGTGGGGGTAGAGCCAAAAAAGATTTCTGGCGAGCGGGCTCGCGGCTCTGCCTGCAACTCGTGCTACAGCAGCATGTTGTTTGCAAAGTTAGAAATTAGAAACTCGGAAATCGGTTCCCCCCCACCCCCCGTCTGATGGAGGGCGGGAGAGAGGGGGGAGCGAGCTCGAGAATGAAGCAAATTTTTTACCTATGCCCCTTTCCCGTACGTCCGTCCGGAACCAAAAGAAAAAGCACAGAGTTCCGAATTTTTCATTTCTGATTTTGCAAAGGCATGCTGCACGGGTTGCAGCAAGAAGGAAGCGCGCAAAAGAACAAAACAAGTTTCCCTTGGCCCCTCCTTCTCCCCCCGCCACCCCCGCCCCCCTCCCCCCCCCCCCCCCCGCCCCCCTCCCCCCCCCCCCCCCCTTCCGCCCGTCCGTCAGGAAAAAAAGAAACAGAGTTCCAACTTGCTGATTCTGATTTCGCAAAGACACGCTGCACGGGCTGCAGGGATTGCGCTACAGCTGCGAGGGGAAAGCGCGCGAGAGCGAAAATTTTTGCTCATTTGGAAATAGTTTTTTTTTTTCGCGCAGAAGGGAGGGGGCCAACGCGCGCGAGAAGGAAGAAACAAATGTTTTGTCCCCTGCCCCCTGTGTGTGTGTGTGTGTGTGTGTGTGTGTGTGTGAGTGTATGTAAGTATGTATGTATGTGTATGTGTATGTGTGTGTATGTGTGTGCGGGCGCGAGTGCCCCCCCCCCCCCCCCCCCTCCTCCCGTCCGCCTGCAAAAACAGAAGAAAATAGAGTTCTGACTTTACTGCGAGTAAGTGAGCAAGTGAGGAAGTGAGCAAAAGTGAGTAAGTGAGTGAATAAGTGAATGAGTGGTTGAGTGAGTGAATAAGTGATTTAAGTAAGTGAGCAAGTGAGCGAATGCAGGAGTGAGTGAAGGAGTGAGCGAGTGAGTGAGTGAGTAGGTGAGAGCAAGTGAGTGAGCGAGTAGGTGAGTGGGCGGTGAGTGAGCGAGTGAGCGAGTGAGTGAGCGCGGAGTGACACTGCAGCACTCTCTGGCGAGTACTGTTTGCTATATTGGTTTTTGAACGGCCGGGCGGGGAGAGTGTTGGACGAGGGATGGCGAGAGGAAGGGTGAACGAGGCGGAGTGGGGGGGGGGGGGGGGGGGGGCGGGGGGGGGGGGGGGAACGCGCGAGAGAACATAAAAAAATTCCCATGCACCCTTCATCCAGCCTGTCCGTCCGTCCCTCTGACAAAGAGAATAAGAAAAAACAATGCGGAATTTCGGATTTCTGATTTTGCAAATGATTGCAGGAGGTTCTGAATGATGGATTTCTGATTGTCGCCAGATATGCTGGACGCGCTGCGGGCGGCGTGCTACAGCTGCAAGGGGGTAAGCACGCCGCGAGAAAACGAACAATGAAGTTTTTTTCCTATTACTGGGTACATTCAAGTGTCAAACTCAGTCATAGAATTTGAGTTAAGGGCAAGATTTCAGATTAGCGGCCAGATTTCAGATTAGTAGTCAGAATTCAAATTAGTTCAATTTGACTGCTATATCCGTCCGCAAAATCTGCATAATTTTGCGAAATGTTAACGTTAAGTTGAACTAATTTGACTCGGAATTCTGACCACTAATCTAAAATCTGACCGCTAATCTGAAATCTGACCCTTAAATCAAATTCGATGATTGACTTTGACGCTTGAATGCACCTAGTAATATCTTAGTGTGCTGTAGCACACCACTGCAATCAGTGCTATTAATACATCAGCATTTTCTGTAAAATCAGAAACCAGAAATTCAGAAATATTAATAGTTTTTTTTGCAGGCGGACGCGCGGAAGGGAGGAGGGGGGGCAGGGGGGTGTTGTAGCGCGCGTGAGAATGAATTCTGTTGTATCCTGCCCCCGAGTCCCTCCGCGCCCCTTCCGTCAGTATATATATTTAAGTTATCATTATAATACAGAAGAAAAAACTCGCTATTACTGCAAGAGAAAAATGTGTTAATACTAATATTAGTAAAATATGATCTAACATTTTCCGCAGTGAATATTAATAATTAGTATAAAATAAAACTGTTGGTTATGAGTCGCCTCATTACTATTAAATATATACAATATTAATAATTGTATATAGTAATACTTACTAATCATCTAAGTGGAAAATGTAACGGTTATCACATATAATCATGTCTATCAAAATGTCTTGCCGGAGTTAGGAAGTATTAATAATATTGTTATTAATATTCTTGCTATATCGAAGTTTGTAACAGAAACCATGGTTGTAAAAGATTCTTGAGTGACTAAGGGAGGGTTGGAGGAGGGGAGGAAGAAAGGGCACTGTATTTTGAAATGTAGGCATCACCCCCCGGATAGCCGGTAAAAAAGTACACTTTTTCTGGTGTCAGGTGCACCTAGTTTTTTCCCATTATTTTCAATATCGTTTGGCCGGATTTGACCTAATGCCATTTTAACCTTGGTCTGTTGCCGTTTTCTTTTCGGCTTCACTAAGCTAATATAACGAGACATCATTCTCTTTTGGGGATTTGTGTCTGGTTGTATTACCGACTTTTTATTGAGCTATCTTCGGGGATTGTAACATTGGAGTCACCAGCACAAGGCTGATTTCTTTTCTGGCTTGTTTTTGGCACAGCAGAAAGAAAAATTGGACAGACCTATCTCTTCTGAGTAGGTGTTCCAAAAAACAAATACTCCAGCACATCCCCACACAGCTCTTTTTGCAAAACTAGACGTCTAGGCGTTTGTGAGTCTCAGTACCCTCTCCACAGCCTGTATCTGTGTCCTCACAAGGAGGCCAGACACCAGACCTCGTAGCTGTTCTTTTGTTCTCTCTTGAGACAGAGACAGAGTAGGTCAACAGACGTACAAACAAACACTCACAGTTACAAACAAACTTGAAGGACACGAGCGTAGTACTCTACCTTTCAAGTCTGTGCACTTTGTTGCCTCTCAAACCACACACATCAGAGTATTTTTGCAAATCTCTGACTGTCTTTCGACAATAGGTCTGAACAAGTGTCAGACGACAAGTCGGCTTCTCAAGGAGTGCTTCTCTAGCCTCTTTGACATTATCTGTACATAGGTCCTCGTACCTCATAACAGATACAACAACAAAAAGAGAAAAAGAAAAGAGGAGTGGAGAAGGAGATCAAATTTTCAGATTCTTTCTCACAAAAAGAAAAAAAAACACATAAGACATAGAGGTGAGACGCTCTCTCTCTCTATACTGTCTTTTCGTTTTTTCTCTCTATTCGTTCCTCATAGACGAACAGAGCAATTACGGGGTAGAAACAACTCTGTCTCATCCGTATTCCTTCAGCGTCCATGTCTACTAGGTCTGAAGACTGGCAGGAAGGAGGGGGGGAGAGTGAGCGAACCCCAGGAAACGAAGAGGAGTTCGTTGACCCTCATGCAGAAGGAGGAGATCTGGCACCTTCCTTTGACACAGGAGGAGCAGAGAATCAATTTTTTACTGCGCCTTCCTTTGACACAGGAGGAGCAGAGGAAGTCGAGGAGGAGGAGGAGAAGGGAGGAGAGGAAGCGAGGTTTGTGGCCGAATATGGCAAACTAAGTAAGAAGGAGTTTGAGGAGAAGAAAGGGAAGGATGAGGCCTATAAATGGCTATACATTCCCCAAGAAATGCGATGGGGACAACCCTTGAAGAAGGAGGACATCTGTTACCCTCTCCCAAGGCAAGCTCTGCCTCTGGCAGAATTCCTCAGAGACGACGGTGCACAGTTACAGGTGCAACATGTCTCATTTGGGGACAATATGTCTTTACTGGAGCTACTCGACCTCTCATGGACAGTGTTTGAGTGTGCTATACTCTTTGAGTACCAGACTGGAAAGACTGTGCTGCCATGGAACACAAGAGCACTGGCTAGGTTGCTCGATCCTGGTCAGGACATTGATTCAATAAAGAGAGTGGAAAAGGAGTTTAAGTTCAGGAATCCAAAAGGACAGATCAATGTCATGGATGTGTCTCTGAAACTTATGGAGGCCAAGTTAGTGGACCTGGGTAAACTGCAACACACCCAGTTTGGCAGGGACCTTCACCCGGCCCTGAGGGAAATAGAAGGCGAAGCTGGAGGGGTGACGAGGATGAAGAAGCTGCATGCGGCCTTGGTGAAGGATGACGCATGGAAGAGGTGGGTCTTCACGAAGGATCATACGATCTTGGAGGGGACGGCCGCACCACCCCCCACCAATAAAGCGGGAGAGAAGGAGTTGGCGGAGAAGGCCTTGCTCCTTCGGAAGGCAGCTGAGATCCTGTCTTTTTTTCATCATGCCCAAGAGCTGTATATCAAAGAGCTAGCGGCTGAGAAAGAAAAGAAGGAGATGGAGGCAAAGATTGCATTAGCCAAGGCGGCGGGAACAAAGGGACCGAAATATTCCTCTGGATCTTATATGGCTCCCTCGGGCCGCTCCGCCCCGTCAGCCCACACAGCCCCTTCGGCCCCTGCGACTAGCTCAGCGCCTACCACTGTCATTGTCAACAGTAATGACAAAAAGGACAGACAGGCTATCATACAGGCCTTCCAAAAATATACAAAGTCCGATGCCACTGCTCTGACGCTGTATGCAGAGACAGCGAGTCAGAAGGACACGGATGCGAACCTTCGAGACAAGCTCAGAAGAATTGATGCTTGTATGAAGCAGCATCCAACGGACGAAACACAGGAGTATGAGGCGTTGTACACCTTGTTGGACCCATCAATCATCACACAAGGGTTTGATGTTGGGGAGTACAAGGCGATGAGAGCGGTAGAGGTGGCGGCTAGGAGAGCAGCCTCAGACCTGCAATGCACGGTGCCAGTTGCCGTCCTCTTGCAATACTTTAAAACTCATGGGTATCAGCACCTGTGCACTGGTACTTTGATTGGGTTTGAGATTTTTCAAGAGGTGAACGAAGGGCTGGGCATGGGCACGAGGTTGGCAGCGATCCTCACTGAGGTCAGCGCCAAGTACGGGCTCTTTTATAGCCGGAAGTCTATCATTTTGTACTTCCTGAGTGCTTTGTGTACACGACACCCGAGCAAGCTCGCAAGGATCATACATTTCTGTCCGACCTTCACGGCGGTGAAGACGGCGGATTTTTCAGAAACGAATATATACGAGAGGACTGTAGCGGCTACTCCGCCGGGCGACCTGTTCAAGGAGGTGCTCGACGCGTGTTCCGAATTGGACACGGCCACCGAGTCATTCTCCAGTGCCGCGACACAGGGGGTTGGAGGTGCTCAAGCAGCACATGCAACTCGAACGGCAGGTCTCAAGAGGGGGAGAGATGAGCCGACGCCGTGCTACCGCTATTTTTCATACATGGCGTGTAAGCATGAGGCACAGAAAGGAGTAGGCAATTGCCTCTTCAGCCACGACTCTCTTGATGATAGGCAGCGAAATCTTTTCCTTAGAGAGCTCGAAGGCATGAAAAAGACCATGTACGCCATGTACAAGAAGGAGTTGGAGGAGGGGAGGTGGAATGCGAATATGGTCTCGGATGCGGAGTTCCGGGAGGCCATCATTTACTTCCTTGACAGAATGAAGAGAAGGGAGAAGAGAGAGACATCGGGCCGATCAAAGGCGCCGACTAGAGGAGGAGGAGAGACGAGAGGATCGTCACGAGGGTCCCGAGGGACACCAAGAGGGGTGGCACCACGAGGACGAGGCTTTCGTGGAAGGGGAGGACGGACCCCAGCGCGCCCTCCCAGAGGACACGGATACTGGAACTATAGCACCAGTTCCAGCTCCAACTACCCCCAGCAAGCTTATACCGCTACGGAGGGGGGACGTCAAGACGAAGACACCGGCTCAGGTGAGCGTGTTGTCGTCGTAGACTGACGGGAGGAGAAGAGAGAGGAAAAGAAGAGAGAGAAGGAGATAAAAACTGTTCTTTTTAATCCGACAGTCACAGTTATGCCTACTGTTGCTGAACAGGATACGAACGGTTCCGTTCCTCCTAGACGTGAAGGTGAAGGCACACAGCCTCACAAGCCTCAAGGTAAGCACTTGCTAGTTCATCCTTCGAGAGCTAATATGATAAATGATGCGAATAGGAAGGCGAAGAAGGCGATGGAGGAGAGGAAGCCGAAACCAAAGGCTAGGTCTCCTCCTACGAAGAAGCAGCGGACCGTACCCCCGCCAAAGGACTCAATAGTCTCTGCTATAGACACGAGTACACTCGGTGTACCAGACTCTGTCCAAAAGACACTCGAGATACCGGAAGCCCCGGAGACTCAAGAAGTTAAGTTGGCGGAAAAGGGGGGAGAACGAGAAGAGGACAAGGAACTTGAGCTTAGACTCAAAACCCTAGAACGAAAAATTCATGTGCTAGCGGCTAGTTTACATAGACCAGACGCGCTATGCTACACTGACCTCTTTTGTGAAACTTTACAAACCACATTAAAAGTTGGTAATGATACGATGGCGAATATTAATATTGTCGGCCAGAAGTTTTTGAATAGTCACCGGACATGGGTGGACAAAAACATTAGAAAAACAAAGGGGACCCTAAAAGGGGTAGGCAGCCGTACGGAAATTACGGGCATCGTCACATTAATTTTCAAATTGAAATCCGGTCGAGTATATCGTGCGGACCTCTATGTTGTCCCCGATTACCACGGTTCAATCCTGCTGTCGTATGACCAATTGGCTACCATGGGGGCTGTGATCGATTGCGCCGCACGGCGGGTGATTTATGGAGTGAAGAATGAGAGGAGGAGGATATTAATCCGATGACTGCTACTGACTCATACGAGGCTTTTGAGCTGAGTCTAGCAACGGAGAGGAAAAAGTTGGCCTTCGTACATGAGGCAACTGAAGCCTATGTACACCCCTATGTCACAGTGCCGGAGGAACTGACCTGGACCGACAATTGGGAGACGGAGATGCAGGCGTATACGGTTACGATTCCCGCATGGGACAGAAAGTCTATTGATGACTTAGTGTAGCGCGTAATGAGGAGATAATATGTGTTGCGAAACAGTGCCCGTCGTTGGCCAGATTCGCAGAAGGTGGCGGGGCAGATGTCCATATTACTAATGGCTACTGTTACCATGCGAAGGTGTCAGATGAGAAGAGAGAGGCGTTTGTGCCAAGGAGGAAGGGGCGTATCCCCGATACTCCAGCGGATGACATTAAAACTTTTATCACGAACTTTTGGGGCGATGTGCCTACCTGGCCGCGCTCATTAACTGAAGTGAAAAAGTGTCTACGGACTCTATTTGAGAGTAACAAGCCGTATACTGTCATTCTGCCATACAATGAGAAGGCGATCTGGGCACAGGAGATAAGGGACCGGCTTATTGATCATCCTATACCTGTTCCTTCTCGCAAGCAACAGTTAGTGGTGGCTTGTCGACTCGGGTCTCGGGAGCAGAGCAGTGCATACAAGCAAAAGCTCAGAGCCCAGGACAAGTTGAAATTGATACCTCAAGCTTTCACATGCTTTGATGGTTTCTACACCCGTAAGGCTCCGATACAATACGCGAACCTTATTGATATGCTTGTCGGGCTGGGTCATGATGATGAGCCGGACACAGTCACGTATGAAAGAACGGGACTAGACGATTTGTCCGAGGAAGATTTGAGTTTTGAGGAGGACTTAGCGCCCCTCAAGGAGCATAAGAAGATGTCGGAGGAAGATTTCCAAGCGGCGGCGCGGAAAATTTTAGAAGAAGGAGTGGGTTCGGAGAGAGAGAAGGCGTTTCTCAAAGCTAAGATGGAGGCGTACAGAGAAATTTTCGGCCCTCCTCGGGCAGGTGGTGTAAAGTCGGATGACTTCACTGCTGTCATTTACAAGATACCGGGTGCGGAGCCATCTCCGGCACCACGGAGGGCAAATTTGAGCATACATGAGGCAAAAATAGCGGAGGAGAATGTGAGACAGTTGCTCGATGAGGACTTTATTGAGAGATCTACATCTCCAATTGTCTCTCAACCGAAAATCGTCCCTAAGCCAGGAGGAGAATGGCGCTTGACGATCAATTATGCCCGTGTGAATAAGGTGCTAGAGGAAGAGAGAAATCCTCTGCCGACCTTAGAAGAAGGCAGAAGGGTGCTGCGGAATGCTAAATTCTATTCGGTCATTGACTTTAAGAACGGCTTCTGGCAGATACCACTGGACGAGAAATCCAGATGGCTGACTGCATTCGTTGTGGGTATGGAAATATACCAGTGGAAGGTGCTTCCAATGGGACTCAAACAGGCCCCGGGGCTCTTTCAGAAGGCGATGCAGAAGATGTTGAGCGGTCAATATGACGACCAGTCGGAGGATGGTTTTATGAGAAGGAGAGGACAGAAGGCGGGAGAATATGCATTTTGTTACATCGATGACATCATCGTATACTCTAATACAATGGAAGAGCATATCGATCACTTGTCAGATGTCTTCAGGCGCATCGGAGCTTTTGGCCTGAAATGCAACCTAAAGAAATGTCAGCTTGCCAGGACAAGTGTGACGTATTTGGGTTGCGAGATTTCTCATAATAGGGTCTCGATATCGCGCGAAAAGAGGGAGGAGATCATGAGTAGACAGTTGCCAAAGAATCGCACGGAGTTACACTCTTTTCTTGCGATGGCACAGTACTACAGCCAGTTCATACCCGATTGGGGTGCAACTCGGGCTAAGCTGGAGAAGATGATTGATTTTGGAGACTTTGAGAAGTGGGATGAGGAGGCTTTGCAGGCGTTTAATACGCTCAAAGATATCATTTATAAAGATCCCAAGGACGGCGGATTAGTACTTATGATGCCCGACTTTACGAAAGCGTTCGTAGTCGACACGGATGCATCTAAGTTTGCGATTGGCGCGGTGCTGCAACAAGAAGATGAGGAGAAAAAGTTGCGCCCGATCATGTTTATTAGTAGAAAGCTGTGTGCAGCGGAGCGAAATTACTACACGCGACAGAGGGAGGCGTTGGCAGTAGTATGGGCTCTCAAGAGGCTCAGAGAATACTTGTGGGGAGGACCTCTATTCACGGTTAGGACCGATCATCACAACCTTCTTTGGTTGATGAATCATGAACAAACCGGCCGTTTGGCGCGGTGGCAAGCTTTCTTGTCATGTTTCAATTTCACGATGGTCTACTTACCGGGAAAGCGAAACGTAGTCGCTGATAGCCTTTCCAGGCTAGAGTTTCAGTCGGAGGTGTCGGCTCTCGTACCATCAGTGGAGATGATGGACCTGTCCACGGACAAGGTATACGAGGTGAGCCACATAGAGGCGATGCAGATGGCAACGGGTGTACGATATAGTCCTCAAGGCCCGGAGCATGGCATATGCTGTGAGGCGCATGTTCTCGAAGACGCTGAGTGGTCTTATGAGGCATACGAGAACGCGAAGGCGAATATAAAAGAAGAGGAGGAGACGACTGAGGTCTGTACTGAACCTCCACAGGAAAATCGAAGCGAGCTTGATGAAGACCCGGAAAGGGTAGGAGTAAGGTTGGAGGACGGTACTAGTCATATCGCCTCGCCTACCGCGTGGAGGCAGCAACAGGCGACGGATCCGGAGTTCAAGGAGCTCATAACGTTATACAAGAACCCTAATGAGCTTAAAAAGACTCCACAGATCAAAGATCAGATGAAGGAGATGGCGTGGAGAGATGTGCTATTGTGGTACAAGGGCCAGCATGGCAAATTTGCATCACAGCCTGACAAATGGACTCTCTGGGTACCAGAGAAGTTGAGGCGCTTTATATATGTCGCAGCCCATAACTGCCCCTTACTGGCACATCCGGGTCGACAAAGAACTCATTGGTTCATAGCGAGGCGATTTTGGTGGAAAGGGATGAGGAGGAGATAGACAGGGAAGTGGACGCATGCATCCCATGCAAAACCACAAAGACACCGCTGAAGGCGAACTTTGGCCTGATCGGTACATTCCCGTTACACGCCGGGATGTTTGAATTTTTACACATCGATCATGTGGGCTTTCCCCGAATCGGCAGAAGGGTACAGATACCTTCTTACCGCAATAGATCGAGCCACCAATTATGTCTGGGTTGTTCCTGTTAAGGACGCTACAGGCAAGACAACTGCGGAGGCTCTGATCGATAGGATCGTCTCGCAGATCGGAGTGCCTAGAAAGATATGTTCTGATCGAGGTTCTGACTTTAATAATGAAGTCATCAACAGACTATCTAAGTACTACGGGATGAAATGGCAATATGTTACTGCCTATAACCCGAGAGCGAATGGCAAGATCGAGCGGGTACATAGACCTCTCAAAGCCTCGCTTAAGATGTACTGTATGAAGAAGGAGAATCAGAGAGCCTGGGTGGAGGCAGCACCTTCATTTGCCTTTGCAATGAACTGTCTACCCTCATTGGCATTAGGAGGAGCCAGGAGCTCAGTCTCGCCATATCAATTGGTTTACGGCCGAGAGCCTAATATCCCAACCTCACTTCTGCATCCAAAAGACACTTGGGCAGATGAGGATGAGTTGTTCGGGATGAGACTAAGAGCGAAGATGGAGGCGGAATAAATAGTTGCGGCGCACAGGGAGGCGGAGCGCAGAAAGACTGACGCACAAGGAGTGCGACAAGCGCACTTAGATCAAGTCCGTTTCCAGGTTGGGGATATTGCACTCTTGTACCATCCTCAAGTCCCTAAGGGGGGTAGCTCTAAGCTGTTTACCCACTGGAAAGGACCATACCAGATCATGGAACAGATGGGACCTCTGAATTATAAGATCAGGGGTAAAGGGAAGGTGCAGATTGTGAATGTTCGAAGGCTGATCAAATATGACCCCTTCTTACTTGAGGATGAATCCGTTGAGGAGGCGTTGAAACGGATGAAGGAGGACTTCAAAGAGGTACCGCCTATACAGAAGGAGGATACCTTAGAGGAGGAGAATGCCTATCGGGCACCTGTCACAGAGAAGGAGGAGACCGAGAAGGAGAGTAAGGACGACTCAAACCGCAAAAGCGCGGCGGGGACTCAGTCTAAAGCTCCCATAGTCCGCGGCGGTACGAAGGAGAAGTTCACGGAGGCGCAGAGGAGGAGAGCGCAAAACGATCTCATCTTCGACCAACCGAGGAAGGTGGCAAGGTCGACGCGAGCGACGGATGTCCATGGAGGAGGAGGGGAGAAGGACACTAACCCGAACGCGGGTAATGTGGACATTCGACATGTGCGATGGAAGGAAGGAGAGGCGATTGCGGCCATCAAGTGGGTCCGAGACGCTTTTTATCTGTTGAGACCGGCAGAATTTCATGTTGCCGATGACACTCTCTCAGATCTTTATCTCATGCGAGCTGTGGCGGTCCCGCAGACTACACGGGCAGCACGGACATCGAAGAGGTCCTTAGCAGCAAAAACGATACAACCGGTACTCCATTTTTGGAGAAGCATGGACCCTGTTGAGGATCCAAAAGCTAGACAATATTTACCGGTGTACAAAGACGCGAAAAATCTCGAGACATGGGATGATACTATTACCCTTCGAGACAAAGACCACACTGCGTGGACTATTCAGTCACTGCCTAGAGGAGTGCTTGACATTCCTTTTGACTTATCTTTGGGCGCCATCCCTAAAAAAATATGGGACATTCTGGAGGAGTCGAAGTTTGATTTGACTTTTGTTGGCGGCCCGCCACCTGGCAAAGGGGTTCGCGCAAGGCGACGAAGGCAGTAAGTGACATTTTTTTTCTTTTATCACGCGTCGGACATTGAAAGCTGCATGTGGATTAATCTCATAGTGCCCATGTCAGATCATGTCTTATTAAAATGTTTTTATACCATTGTTGTTACTTGGCATTTTTATCGCAACATATGAGTGCGAGGGTCAATCGGCAAATGGATACGACACCGTATAAGGGGATCGCTTGTGAGTTTAGCGATGGTGTTCCTGGTACGACCCTGCTTCAAGTATCCAGGGTGATGTTCTCAAAAAATGTTCTCATAGTAGACATATTAAATTTTTTTCTTTGGATATACTTAATATCGTCATACCAGCACGGTCCGTCTCTACTTGTGTCGGCATATCGCATGGTCGGGCTCACTCACCCCGGCTTTGGATATAGTTATTAGGTCTGGCCCCCTAGTACTATATTAAGGTAACCGATTGAATACAAGGGTATGTTATTAAAAGACAATGTATTTACTGATCGGAAGTGTTTTTGGAGAAGGAGAAAAATTATAACGCTGCTTTTATTGCAATAGTAATACTATTTGTTCTTGACATACTGCCTCAGAATTAAGTTACGGGGGGGACAACAAGGGTGGAAGGAGGAGTTTTTATTTACAAAAACTAGGCTGGAGATTTATAGTTGACTCGTGTCTGGCGTATGCGTTTTATATTAATATATCCACTGCACCGTCTATCAGTGTGTTAATGCACTTAGTTGCGACACCCCGTAGCGTTTGTGCAGAAAAGAAATCAGCAATTATATGACGAAAATATTGCATATTTCCGTGATAAAAACTGGAAGGGGTACTATAGACATCACCCCCCGGATAGCCGGTAAAAAGTATACTTTTTCTTGTGTCAGGTGCACCTAGTTTTTTCCCATTATTTTCAATATCGTTTGGCCGGATTTGACCTAATGCCATTTTAACCTTGGTCTGTTGCCGTTTTCTTTTTCGGCTTCACTGAGCTAATATAACGAGACATCATTCTCTTTTTGGGGATTTGTGTCTGGTTGTATTACCGACTTTTTATTGAG
>WBZZ01000641.1:22500-37500 GCA_019918135.1 Paulinella micropora
AGATAGATAGATAGATAGATAGATAGATAGATAGATAGATAGATAGATAGATAGATAGATAGATAGATAGATTGATAGATAGTAGTGTGATAGGATTTGAGTGTGTGTGTGTGTGTTTTGTGTGTGTGTCGTACGGTAAGGCGCTGTGGGACACGGGGGCGCGCGAAGATTGCCTAGGTTCTCTCTCTCTCTCTCTCTCTCTCTCTCTCTCTCTCTCTCTCTCTCTCTCTCTCTCTCTCTCTCTCTTCCCCTGCTCCCCCCCCCCCCCTCTCTATCTCTCTCTCTCCTGATTTCACTCCATCTTCCGCATTCTCTCTCTATCTCTCTCTCTCTCTCTCTCTCTCTCTCTCTCTCTCTCTCTCTCTCGCCTGATTTCACTCCTTCATCATCCTCATTCACTCCTTCATCTACCTATAGTGAAAAAGTACGAGCACCACACCGAGTTCGTGATGGGGATCGACTTTTCCTTGTTCCGCGAGAACCAAGTCGCCTCCGTCTCCTGGGATGAGACGGTGGCAGTGTGGAACTACGGCCTGGACACCGCACCAAGGCAGCCAGTAAGCCTGCGAGCGGCGACCTCGACCAAGTAAATGTTAATGGCAGAGCGTGCAGCCTGGCGCGCCCTCCCCCCACAGGAGTAGAAAAGTCATTCTCTCTCTCTCTCTCTCTCTCTCTCTCTCTCTCTCTCTCTCTCTCTCTCTCTCTCTCTCTCTAAGCCATGCGAATGGCTCACAGGCCCTTCTTCAGACTCGCAGCCAAGTGTAAGATCGATAGGTAGATAGATAGGTAGGTAAGTAGATAGATAGATAGATAGATAGGTAGGTAGGTAGTAGATAGATAGATAGATAGATAGATAGATAGATAGATAGATAGATAGATAGATAGATAGATAGATAGATAGATAGATAGATAGATAGATAGATAGATAGATATAGATAGATAGATAGATAGATAGATAGATGAGATATCGACTAATGTCAGAAAAAAGGAGCTTCTGATTTCGTCAACCAAGGAAGTCTGTAAAGTATTGACCCGATGCCCAGCTAAGCCGTGATGTTTGCACGGAAGGGACTGATACAGGCGATACCAAAGCTCCCTAGTACCAGGCGGGGCCAGGGCTCGTTCCATAAGCGCCCCTTGCAGAACGAGCTCCCACCTCCATTACAGAGGACCCAGTAAGCAGATGGAGTTTCGAGACTGTTCGATAGTCTAGTATAAACCGACAGAGCACTGTGGGTTTTATTCCGGGCTCAACAAGCGAGAAAGGGCACCCTGAGGGAACAGGATTGTGCTTCCCGTCGCTATTTCGGCATGTGACTCATAGGCGTATGGCTAGGCACACATAAGGCACCCCACCACGGGCCCAGCACACCCACACCATCCCCTAATTCTCTGTCTGTCGACAGATGGCACCCATTTCAAAAAAACCAAGCCCAAGGGAGGGTCAGTGACACCTCAAGTGGCCTTGGTTCACTTCGTGGAGTAAGTGATGAGATCAACTGATGAGATATCGACTAATGTCAGAAAAAAGGAGCTTCTGATTTCGTCAAGATAGATAGATAGATAGATAGATAGATAGATAGATAGATAGATAGATAGATAGATAGATAGATAGGACGTTTGTGGGATCCTAATCAACCAATCGCCTTTCAATCGACAGTACTGGATTCCGGGAGAGCCGTTCTTACTAGCTATGAACAGTCGATTATGGCTCTAGTTTTTTTGGTGCGCAGGGATTGATTACAGTTCAAAGTTTTTTTTTTTTTTTTTTTTTTTTTTTTTTTTTTTTTTTTTTTTTTAAAGCCGTGACAAGATGGGGTAAAATCATATAAACGGGGCATGTCCGATGATGCCCAGAATATCTTAGACATTGGGTGCATAATCTCCTTGATCACCTTAATGTCACCTAACAATCGTAAATATTTTTATGCAAACACTTTTTCAATAAGTAGAATGTGTGTCATTGTTAATAATACTATTGGTAACTTTCAAATATTTGGTTGCATAAGGACTCCACAAAAACTTGCCTCAAAAACTTACGCTCACATGCCGTGCAGACCTAGCCGTCGCTTTTTCCACTAACTGTAGCAGCCCTAGTACTAAATTAACCTTATGCAAAGAGCGAGCACGGTCACTCGTGGTCCGGTAAACCCCTGTTAATAAATAACTATTTCGAAAAGTTAAAATCTGCATCCTTGCCCTGATTAGGGTTCGGGATACGACACATCTGCACGACCAGACCGCCTACTATGCAATATGAAAAATCATATGCACAGCAGAGATGAATTTTGCCCTGTAGTCCCACTGCTGCAACCACCGACTGACACCTAGACTGTTAAAATCCCCGAAGATATCTCGTTAAAAAGTCGGTAATACAACCAAACACAAATCCCCAAAGGAGAATGATGTCTCGTTATATTAGCTCAGTGAAACCGCACAAAAGAAAGCGGCAACAGACCAAGGTTAAAATGGCATTAGGTCAAATCCGGCCAAACGATATTGAAATAATGTGAAGAAACTAGATGCACCTGACACCAAAAAAAAGTGTACTTTTTACCGGCTATCCGGGGGGTGATGCCTACAGTATCCCTTCCCATTTTTATGACGGAAATATGCAATATTTTCGTCATATAATTGCTGATTTCTTTTCTGCACCAACGCTACGGGGTGTTGCAACTAAATGCATTAACCCACTGATAGACGGTGCATTGGATATATAAAACGCATACGCCAGGCACGAATCAACGATAAATCTCTAGCCTCGTCTTTGTAAATAAAAAACTCCTCCTTCCCCACTCGCCGGTTGTCCCCCCCGTAACTTAATTCTGAGGCAGTATGTCAAAAACGATAGTATTACTGTGAATATTAAAAAATAAGAGCAGCATTATAATTTTTCTCCTCCTTCAAAAACACTTCCGATCAGTAAATACATTGTCTTTTAATAACATACCCTTGTATACAATCGGTTATCTTAATATAGTACTAGGGGGCCAGTCCTAATAACTATATCCAAAGCCGGGGTGAGTGAGCCCGACCATGCGATATGCCGACACAAGTAGAGACGGACCGTGCACTGGTATGACGATTTTGAGTATATCCAAAGAAAAATATTTAATATGTCTACTAGGAGAACACTTTTGAGAACATCACCCTGAGTACTTGTTGCATGATCGTACCAGGAACACCATCGCTAAACTCACCAGCGATCCCCTTATACGGTGTCGTATCAATTTGCCGATTGACCTTCGCACTCATATGTTGCGATAGAAATGCCAAGTAACAACAATTGTAAAAAATTATTTCAATAAGACATGATCTGGCATGGGTAATATGAAATTAATCCACATGCGGTCGCTCAATGTCCGACGCGTGATAAAAGAAAATTTCACTTACTGCCTTCGTCGCCTTGCGCGAACTTCTTTGCCAGGTGGCGGGCCGCCAACCAAAGTCAAGTCAAACTTCGACTCCTCAAGACTGTCCCAAATTCCGTTCGGGATGGCGCCCAATGATAAGTCAAAAGGGATGTCCAGCACTCCCCTAGGCAGTGACTGAATAGTCCACGCAGTGTGGTCTTTATCTCGAGGGGTAATAGTACCATCCCAAGTCTCGAGATCTTTTGCGTCTTTGTATACCGGTAAATATTGTCTAGCTTTTGGATCCTCGACAGGGTCCATGCTTCTCCAGAAATGGAGTACCGGTTGAATTGTTTTTGCTGCTAAGGATCTCTTCGATGTCCGTGCTGCCCGCATAGTCTGCGGGACTGCCACAGCTCACATGAGATAAAGATCTGAGAGAGTGTCATCGGCAACATGAGGTTCTGCCGGTCGCATCAGATAAAAAGCGTCTTGGACCCACTTGATGGTCGCTATCGCCTCGCCTTCCTTCCACCGCGCATGGCGAATGTCCACATTACCCGCGTTTGGGTTAGTGTCTTTCTCCCCTCCTCCTCCATGAACATCCGCCGCTCGCGTCGACCTCGCCACCTTCCTCGGTTGGTCAAAAATAAGATCGTTTTGCGCTCTCGTCATCTGCGCCTCCGTGAACTTCTCCTTCGTACCGCCGCGGACTATGGGGGCTTTAGACTGAGTCCCCGCCGCGCTTTTGCGGTTTGAGCCTTTCTTACTCTCCTTCTCGGTCTCCTCCTTCTCCGAGACTGGTGCCCGATAGGCATTTTCCTCTTCTAAGGTATCCTCCTTATTGATAGGCGGTACCTCTTTGAAATCCTCCTTCATCCATTTCAACGCCTCCTCAACGGATTCATCCTCAAGTAAGAAGGGGTCATATTTGATCAGCCTTCGAACATTCACGATTTGCACGTTCCCTCTACCCCTGATCTTATAGTTCAGAGGTCCCATCTGATCCATGATCTGGTATGGTCCTTTCCAGTGGGTAAACAGCTTAGAGCTAACCCCTTGGGTACTTGAGGATGGTACAGGAGTACAATATCCCCAACCTGGAAACGGACTTGATCTAAGTGCGCTTGTCGCACTCCTTGTGCATCAGTCTTTCTGCGCTCCGCCTCCCTGAGCGCCGCAACTATTTGCTCCGCCTCCATCTTCGCTCTTAGTCTCATCCCGAACAACTCATCCTCATCTGCCCAAGTATCCTTTGGGTGCAGAAGCGAGGTTGGGATACTAGGCTCTCGGCCGTAAACCAATTGATATGGCGAGACTGAGCTTCTGCCTCCTCCTAGTGCCGATGAGGGTAGACAGTTCATTGCAAAGGCAAATGAAGGTGCTGCCTCCACCCAGGCTCTCTGATTCTCCTTTTTCATACAGTACATCTTAAGCGAGGCTTTGAGGGTCTATGTACCCGCTCGATCTTGCCATTCGCTCTCGGGTTATAGGCAGTAACATATTGCCATTTCATCCCGTAGTACTTAGATAGTCTGTCGATGACTTCATTATTAAAGTCAGAACCTCGATCATAACATATCTTTCTAGGCACTCCGATCTGCGAGACGATCCTGTCGATCAGAGCCTCCGCAGTTGTCTTGCCTGTAACGTCCTTAACAGGAACAACCCACACATAATTGGTGGCTCGATCAATGGCAGTAAGAAGGTATCTGTACCCTTCGGCCGATTCGGGGAAAGGTCCCATATGATCGATGTGTAAGAATTCAAACATCCCGGCGTGTAACGGGAATGTACCGATCAGGCCAAAGTTCGCCTTCAGCGGTGTCTTTGTGGTTTTGCATGGGATGCATGCGTCCACTTCCCTGTCTATCTCCTCCTTCATCCCTTTCCACCAAAATCGCCTCGCTATGAACCAATGAGTTCTTTGTCGACCCGGATGTGCCAGTAAGGGGCAGTTATGGGCTGCGATATATATAAAGCGCCTCAACTTCTCTGGTACCCAGAGAGTCCATTTGTCAGGCTGTGATGCAAATTTGCCATGCTGGCCCTTGTACCACAATAGCCCATCTCTCCACGCCATCTCCTTCATCTGATCTTTGATCTGTGGAGTCTTTTTAAGCTCATTAGGGTTCTTGTATAACGTTATGAGCTCCTTGAACTCCGGATCCGTCGCCTGTTGCTGCCTCCACGCGGTAGGCGAGGCGATATGAATAGTACCGTCCTCCAACCTTACGCCTACCCTTTCCGGGTCTTCATCAAGCTCGCTTCGATTTTCCTGTGGAGGTTCAGTACAGACCTCAGTCGTCTCCTCCTCTTCTTTTATATTCGCCTTCGCGTTCTCGTATGCCTCATAAGACCACTCAGCGTCTTCGAGAACATGCGCCTCACAGCATATGCCATGCTCCGGGCCTTGAGGACTATATCGTAGACCCGTGCGGTCATAACGAACGCCTCTTGCCATCTGCATCGCCTCTATGTGTCTCACCTCGTATACCTTGTCCGTGGACAGGTCCATCATCTCCACTGATGATACGAGAGCCGACACCTCCGACTGAAACTCTAGCCTGGAAAGGCTATCAGCGACTACGTTTCGCTTTCCCGGTAAGTAGACCATCGTGAAATTGAAACATGACAAGAAAGCTTGCCACCGCGCCAAACGGCCGGTTTGTTCATGATTCATCAACCAAAGAAGGTTGTGATGATCGGTCCTAACCGTGAATAGAGGTCCTCCCCACAAGTATTCTCTGAGCCTCTTGAGAGCCCATACTACTGCCAACGCCTCCGTCTGTCGCGTGCAGTAATTTCGCTCCGCCGCACACAGCTTTCTACTAATAAACATGATCGGGCGCAACTTTTTCTCCTCATCTTCTTGTTGCAGCACCGCGCCAATCGCAAACTTAGATGCATCCGTGTCGACTACGAACGGTTTCGTAAAGTCGGGCATCATAAGTACTAATCCGCCGTCCTTGGGATCTTTATAAATGATATCTTTGAGCGTATTAAACGCCTGCAAAGCCTCCTCATCCCACTTCTCAAAGTCTCCAAAATCAATCATCTTCTCCAGCTTAGCCCGAGTTGCACCCCAATCGGGTATGAACTGGCTGTAGTACTGTGCCATCGCAAGAAAAGAGTGTAACTCCGTGCGATTCTTTGGCAACTGTCTACTCATGATCTCCTCCCTCTTTTCGCGCGATATCGAGACCCTATTATGAGAAATCTCGTAACCCAAATACGTCACACTTGTCCTGGCAAGCTGACATTTCTTTAGGTTGCATTTCAGGCCAAAAGCTCCGATGCGCCTGAAGACATCTGACAAGTGATCGATATGCTCTTCCATTGTGTTAGAGTATACGATGATGTCATCGATGTAACAAAATGCATATTCTCCCGCCTTCTGTCCTCTCCTTCTCATAAAACCATCCACCGACTGGTCGTCATATTGACCGCTCAACATCTTCTGCATCGCCTTCTGAAAGAGCCCCGGGGCCTGTTTGAGTCCCATTGGAAGCACCTTCCACTGGTATATTTCCATATCCACAACGAATGCAGTCAGCCATCTGGATTTCTCGTCCAGTGGTATCTGCCAGAAGCCGTTCTTAAGGTCAATGACCGAATAGAATTTAGCATTCCGCAGCACCCTTCTGCCTTCTTCTAAGGTCGGCAGAGGATTTCTCTCTTCCTCTAGCACCTTATTCACACGGACATAATTGATCGTCAAGCGCCATTCTCCTCCTGGCTTAGGGACGATTTTCGGTTGAGAGAAAATTGTAGATCTCTCAATAAAGTCCTCATCGAGCAACTGTCTCGCATTCTCCTCCGCTATTTTTGCCTCATGTATGCTCAAATTTGCCCTCCGTGGTGCCGGCGATGGCTCCGCACCCGGTATCTTGTAAATGACAGCAGTGAAGTCATCCGACTTTACACCACCTGCCCGAGGAGGGTCGAAAATTTCTCTGTACGCCTCCATCTTAGCTTTGAGAAACGCCTTCTCTCTCTCCGAACCCACTCCTTCTAAAATTTTCCGCGCCGCCGCTTGGAAATCTTCCTCCGACATCTTCTTATGCTCCTTGAGGGGCGCTAAGTCCTCCTCCAAACTCAAATCTTCCTCGGACAAATCGTCTAGTCCCGTTCTTTCATACGTGACTGTGTCCGGCTCATCATCATGACCCAGCCCGACAAGCATATCAATAAGGTTCGCGTATTGTATGGGAGCCTTACGGGTGTAGAAACCATCAAAGCATGTGAAAGCTTGAGGTATCAATTTCAACTTGTCCTGGGCTCTGAGCTTTTGCTTGTATGCACTGCTCTGCTCCCGAGACCCGAGTCGACAAGCCACCACTAACTGTTGCTTGCGAGAAGGAACAGGTATAGGATGATCAATAAGCCGGTCCCTTATCTCCTGTGCCCAGATCGCCTTCTCATTGTATCGCACTAATAGGTTCTTTGTCGACCCGGATGTGCCAGCAAGGGGCAGTTATGGGCAGCGATATATATAAAGCGCCTCAACTTCTCTGGTACCCAGAGAGTCCATTTATCCGGCTGTGACGCAAATTTGCCGTGCTGGCCCTTGTACCACAATAGCCCATCTCTCCACGCCATCTCCTTCATCTGATCTTTGATCTGCGGAGTCTTTTCAAGCTCATTAGGGCTCTTGTATAACGTTATGAGCTCCTTGAACTCCGGATCCGTCGCCTGTTGTTGCCTCCATGCGGTAGGCGAGGCGATATGGACAGTACCGTCCTCCAACCTTACTCCTACCCTTTCTGGATCTGCATCAAGCTCGCTTCGATTTTCCTGCGGAGGTTCAGTACAGACCTCAGTCGTCTCCTCCTCCTCTTTTATATTCGCCTTCGCGTTCTCATATGCCTCATAAGACCACTCAGCGTCTTCGAGAACATGTGCCTCACAGCATATGCCATGATCCGGGCCTTGAGGACTATATCGTAGACCCGTGCGGTCATAACGATCATCCCATCATTGCGAGAGACCAGTGGGAAGTGAGTTCCAACAGGGCTATGCTTGCACTCCATTTCTCCGATTCTGAACAGAGAAATACTGGAGCAAAAGCTGAATCTTCTGGTTCAACCTTCCTCCCTGCTGGAAACTCGATTGAAAAAGGGTTTTGACACGCGAACCCCAGTATAGTACTATCTCCTTAAGGACTTGCCTCCTTCGGCACACGACCAGAAGCGGTACTGTACAACTATTCCGAACATGCCTTTCTTCATGCAGGTGCAGACAGAGGTGCGCGCATTACAGTACACGCTCAATGCACAGGACTATGAGGAAACCCAGGTAATAGTGCACCCAAGTACGTATTCACCTTGTCTTGCAGATATCCTGAATCCATACTCGCGAGCACTGCGATCCAGAGGTTACCCATACGGAGTCCCATCCATACAGAACGCTATGGATTTTAAGGAGACGGTACCAAATATTGTGCGCATCGATCTCGCCTCGACTTATCTCGGGACTCGGGTAGACGTCCGAGATGAACGAGACATAGCGGCCTATCTAAACCTTCCGCTAGTTCCTGTTGATCCCGGATGGGAGTCAGTCTTTTCGTGGAACACACATTACCGTCTTGAGGCAGCATTGATCTACAATGTCATCCTTCCCCAGGACAAGGAAATGTTTTCGACGAATGGTCAAATCTCGCCCGCTCCGGTGAGCAACAAACCATGGTTGACCTACCCACAGTTCACGATATCCGAGGCACGGGCGATCGGTGGAAACTTGTCCAACGACGAGATCCCACACCATCGCCATTTTCATCGTCATCATCATCATCATCATCGTCATCAGCATCTTCATCGTCTTCATCATCCTCATATAATCGTCTCATAGTTCCTTCCGCGGTATCAGCCGTGGAAGGACGACATGAAATACGATATACGATCACAGGTCCATCCTCAATCCAGCCACAAAAGAGGCTTTGGGGAGCTCAAGTTCCTGCCCCGCGCGCTACTCGACAGCAAATAGAGCAAGGGTCTCCAAGCGACCGCATCTCTTTTGCCTCTCCACGCCTTTCCTCCCGCTCGAGTGCACGCGGCCCTTCAACCGCCGACTCGACTTCACAGCGGCGATTGGATTACATTGGAGAGCAAGAGGGCGAGAAGAAAAAGGAATACGGCGGCGATTGGATTACATTGGAGAGCAAGAGGGCGAGAAGAAAAAGGAATACGGAGGACGCAGCGGAAAGGATTCGATAGAAGATATCCCGCCTGCCGACGAGGATGCGAAAACCGACCGAGGCCGTTCCAGCAAGAGGATATGCCGCCGGCCCAAGAAGCTCAAGACCGGCTGCAATCCTACAACTGAAGCCCGACGACGACGACGCCATGACGACGACGACTACCAAGACGGGTCCTCTTCCTCATCTTCTTCCTCTTCTTCGTCTGCATCTTCGTCTTCCAGCTCTGCTCCGGCCCCGAGCGCAACATCGGGTAGCCGGACGGGAGATCCAGGGGAAGACTGAAGATAAGAATAAGCATAAGGAACGGAGTAAGAGAGGTAGCCGCGGCAAAACCCATAAGGTACGCACATACCACTATTACGAAGTGGCTCATGATCACCAAGGTAAGCGATACCTTCGGGCTATGTTGCGAGGCGAACGCAAGCCCATCTGCATTCAGCACCAAGCCCAACAGCAACGTTTGCGACAGGCCATGTTCAAGGGTTGGAAGAATCCAGTCCAGAAATGGACTACGGGTACTCCGGCTCAGCGACATGTGTCCAGAAGAAACTGCCGAGGCGCGGTCCGAGACGCGCACCGAGCGAGCCTAGCCTACCCCGACCAGCTCACAGCCGACCCCAGAACTTAGTTCCGGAGACACGCAGCAATGTGTATGCATCGCGCACGACCCGTCCCCGGCAACAAGGAACGAAATGTGTACCAACCCACTCGATGCTTATGCTTCGAACATTAATATTGGCTGGATCACAATGTCAATCGCCCCCTTCTCCGGGACAGCTGCGCTTCCGACCACACTCCCCTCAATACGAGCCGGAGATGTGCAAGACGCAATGACAACCCACGGAGCAGTATCCAAATCCTATCAAACCCCATATTGTGGCCCAGCTAATGTTACCGCATGACAGGGAACATCCCCCGATTAGCGGTCTAGACTGGCTCTCTATGAACATGACTTCTGATCCAGGTATTTTACTTGTCACACAAGATGACATCACTGGCCTATTCCCAGACCCCGTTTTGATGCTTTCAGAGCGATTATGTCGACAATACCTAGATGAACAGAAGGAAGAGAAGGCTGAACCGCCTAAACCGAAGTTCGGTTTGGATACTATCAACTCCAACCTCACGCCCCCTCAGAAGAAAAGAGCGAAAGATTTTCTAGAACGTTACGGCGGCCGATTCCATGAAAAGGCAGGCTGTTTTACGCACACCGTTATCTCTTTGAAGCTACGTCCAGGTGCACAGCCTATATGGGTTCCTTGCCCTAGATGGACGCCTGCTGTCCGAGAGTTCCTGACCCAGTGGGCAGACGATATGCTTGCTACTGGCCGCTATAGTTTTGCCTCTCCTAATTGCGAGTGGGCTACTAGACCGTGCCCTGTAGGCAAGTTTAACTCCCTCTTGCAGGATCATTTCAAAGGCATCCGCATGGTATTTGATTACCGCGCGGTTAACGACCGGCTCATCCTTCCGGTCCCTGGCCTTCCTAACCCCGATCATCACCGCGAGCTCTTCGCGGGATATAACTATATCTCCGCGTTGGACATGGTTGATGGTTTTTTGCACCTGAAGATCGACCCTACAGACGGTAGCCGCGACATCCTCGCCGTATGGACTCCTTGTGGACTCCTAGTCCCCAACTATATGACGCAGGGTATCCACCGCGCCCCTGGTGACTTTCAACGCGCAGTCGACAAGTCTTTTGGCCATCTCCCTTTTTGGGGTCAGACGGCCGCAGCATACATCGACGACGTGCATCTGGCCCACGACGACGTCGACGTCCACATGGACCAGCTGGAGAAGCTCATGGAGGCTGCGGAGGCAGCCGGCTGTTACTTCGCCGCGGACAAGCTACGCATTGGCTATAACTCTCTTCCCGTGCTTGGCAAAGTCTGCAGCAAGAAAGGTGTCGCCGCCGACACAAGCAAGATCGATGCAATCCTGAAGATATCTGAACCGCAGAACATCACCGAGGTCCGCTCAATACTCGGTATGACCAACTTTATTCAGGCGCAAATTCCTAACTATTCTCGCTTGGTGGCGCCGCTCTCCGATCTACTCAAGTTTACGAACGCCCGACCTACGGGACCCAACCTTTTCCGCGAAAAAGAGAAGAAATGCTTCGCAAAGCTCCAGCGTGTCCTGACAACGCTACCGATCCTCGCCAAGTACAACAAGACGCAGCAACTCTACCTTCGAACAGACGCAAGCATCGTTGGCATCGGTGGAGCTCTACATTCGGGCCCTGAAAAGTCTGCGCCTGTCATCTCTTATTTCTCGCTTAAATTCACGGATACTCAATCTCGGTGGGTCACGTATGTCCGGGAAGCTTACGGTATTATTTACGGTGTTCAGCAATCCCGTTACTATATTGATGCTAGTGATCATCCGCTGACTATCGTTACGGATCATCGCCCGCTAATATGGTTATACCACGCCCGAAGTCCGATGGTTGTTGGATGGGTCCTAGACCACCTCCAAACTATCCGCTTCAAGGTGGAATACATTCAGGGTAAACAGAATCTCCTTCCTGATGCCCTCTCTCGTATTCCTTGTATATCGCCCGGCCAACCCACTCTCCTCGGGGAAGCCGAAGCGACGAATTAGCTACTAGACACAATCCCGGCAACTATGTTACAGTCCAGTGGGCGCTCTTTTCGGCTCGCGATTGACGGTAGTCATCCGCAGTTAGACTCGCGCTTTAAGAAGCACGATTGTCGGATTTTGCGCGGTGCACCAACGATCAAGACCTTACAGGCCCAGTGGGATTATGCCAAAGTCATTCCGTCTGCGGAACGTGCTCCAGACGTAGCTCGTCAACTTTTTGCTCTTAACAAGCCTTTTGCTGTGCTCGTTCCTCAGGATATGGTACACCTCATTCCTGACGGTGAGACCATCTCTCGTGAAACAGTCTTAGCATGCCACAAGATTGTCTTCCTCGAGGACAACCTTGTGTGGCTTGTACATAACTTTGGATTGGATCGTCATGCTGTGCTTAATATGCATGCTACATCACATGCCCCGCGCGTCACGCGCGCGAATATCCAGTCAGCGCAGAAAGAAGACCCCATTTTGAAACCGCTTTGGGACGGATCTACATCTATCGGCCAGGGTAATACTCTTCTCTTTTTTAAGGGAGGGTTAGCGGTACATATCATGCCCGACCGCTCCCGCCGCATATATGTTCCGAATCCCCTCATACGCAAGCTTGTCTCCCATGCTCACTTGATCCAGAACCACGCAAAGGTCCCCACCCTTGCTCCATACATCCATCAGCGATACATATGGTTCGGACCCGCTGGGAAAGACAGGATGCACGCTGACATTGCGGCTATCATCAAGGATTGCCACTTTTGTCAATTATCGCACGCCCGCCTTACGCTTAATCATGGCCGCTATAACTCATTAGTCTGGAATCGTCCAGGTCAAGCTATAGGTATAGATCATGTTCATGTAGGCATATATGGCGTACTCGAACAGTACGTGTTAACTATAGTCGATCTATTCGCAGGTTACCTATTGTTTATTCCAGTCGTTTCCACCACTGCTGAGGAGACTGTTGCGACCATTCTCGCTCGATGGGTTTGCCTTTTCGGTTTTCCGGAGGCTATCCTGTCTGACGATCATGGCTCTTTCCGTGGGAATCTTGCCAAGGCCTTCTGCAGCATGGCTGGAATCGAATGGCTCACCACTGCGCCATACTCTCACCTTCAGTTAGGCATGGTAGAACGCATGCATCAAAGCCTCCGCCGCGCTATCCAGGCGCTCGCAGACAAAGACAAGAAGACTTGGCCCAAGGCCATGCCAGCTCTCTCGTTCTCGCAGAACAATTACGTCTCCACTGCAACCGGGCGTGTCCGCTTTTGAAGGTATGATGGTTCGCCAGCCACGTACATCTATCGATATCTTCGATTCTCCCGACGTCATCGCTGAAAGCGCGGCTCGATCAACCGCCGCAATGACTAAATCTGGCTCGACGACCGTCCAGACTTCGGACCAACTCGACACTCTCCGCTTAGCTCGGATTGCTGTCACGGCGTATGTCAAGGAATACGCCTCCTTCACGCGCAAGGCCGCCAACGAACAGAAGAACAAGCAACGGCGACGCACGCTACCTGATTGGAAGGTGGGTGACCGCGTCACCGTCTATCGCCCGAAACAATCAACCAATGGTATTCCCGCCTCCTCTGTCCTTCAACACGACGGCCCGTACACTATTTTGGACAAACCGTCCAATAACACCTTTCGCCTCCGGCACGAGCACACCAACAAGGTCCTCCGCAAAATCGACATCGCACACCTCAGTCCCTACACGGCCCCTACCGACTTGGCTCAGGCAATCGATCCGGCCCAGGATCAGGCACACAATGACGACCAGAAGGACTACGCTGTTGGTGAGGTGATAGCCTTCATCGACGATGGCTTGCTCAAGCTAGGGATGATCATGGATGAAGATCCCACGGACGATCGCGACGACTTCCGCGCCCACCAGCTCGGCATCACTTCGCTGTCGAATATGCAGTACCGCCCTGTCTACGTGGAGCTGATTACGCACTCAGACGGCTCAGTCACGGAAGGCCCGACGCATCTCCAATGGACCAAGCCTCTCATCTCCTGGAAGAAGATGACTCTCGACAGGTCGTTCATAGCGATATTCAGTTCAAGCCCGCCACCAACTCCAGGAACAAGGGTTCGATCATTCCCGAAAAACTCAAACGTTTAGGAAAACCTTACAACGGTAAGCAGTACGATTTTCATGTCTTCAAGATGAGATAGAAGTAGACTCTCAAGTGGTTTTTGCTTTTAGACTCCCTTCGAACTCTATCTCCTTTCCCACTTCATATACCACCCAACAAGTTAGTATTTTCTACAGGCATGTACGATAGTCATATTCACATATTTTGAACTGGCATTAGCTAAGGCAGGTCACACAATGCTATTTACCGCTTTGAACACGTAGTGATAGTGTTGGCCCTACGCTCCTTTCATTATGTATGATTGGGTACACTATATCCGTCCTGCCTCTGCATGTTGATATTATCTTGATCAATGCGTTGACACATATACGCACGCACATATCGCGCATTGATCTACATCTGCAATCTTTTTGATTCATTTTCTTTTTATACTTATTTACACATCAATTGGTCAATCATCTGTTACGATTCGTTTCGATCGCAACTCCAACCTACCGTTATGGTCTGGGGGGGGGGGGGGGAGTTATCGGAATGAATACCGTACCAGACCGGAACATTAATATTGTGTTAAACTTTCTTGAAGTTTTTACTTCAAGTTTACACTTCTACTTTTAGTTCCGGTACTTCATTTTTCCATTTATTTCTAGTATCAACTGTCATAACTTGTAGTTGTTACGTTTTCAGCTGCCGTTAACAGATCAATTTATTTGCCTTTACCAGCAAGCTTTTTAGAAAAGCTTGACTATTGCCT
>WBZZ01000641.1:45000-57823 GCA_019918135.1 Paulinella micropora
GTCCAGTAACGAGCTCTTATTGTTTGAAAATGGCTAGGGTCTCCGTTCATTGCATTTGCAACTGCCAAAAGTGATGATACCTTCACTTATTCTGCATGGAATCTTGATCATGAACGCGCATGCATCATTTGAAAGTATCGCAAGCGGACTTCATCTCTTGGATGGAGATTGGGAGGGATGTGTAGAACTTCCCTTCGCACCTTTGGAAGTTGACCCCAATACAGAACTCATTCGTTGCATCAAGGGGCGCAATTGCTCAGAATCCGAAGTGAATGACGCTACTTGCAGAACGCTTTGCCAAGAAGCCGACTATGGAACAGACTCAAAATGTATCACGAGTGCCAAAGCGGCGCTGGGCTTCACCGTGGATGCCTCGAAGAACACCTTAACCTACACTGCACGTGCGTACTTACATTTGACCCCACAATCTTTCCTCTCTAGTGATCTATTTTTCTTATGTCACTTTGGTACAGACCCCATAATACACATGACACGTTTGTTGCTAATTCATCACAAAAGTATACTGGTATAACTTATGTGAATTTCAGGTCCACAACAGGACCTGTGGGTGTTTGATGGTACCGGCGTTGGTGGTCCACGTTTTAGAGGCTTCAGTGAGGTGCCAGCAAAAAGTGCCATTCTTATCAACTTTTTCGATCATCTCTTCGTCTACAACGTCACTGGCCCTGGCGTTGCTGCAAGTTTAGAGCATGCATGTGAGAACACCCAACTTGTCGTCGATGGTACTGGCGCCGTAATCATGCGAACGCTTTCTAAGATCAATTTTGCTAACCTTGCCGCGAATCCTAGTAAGTATGAAATTAGTTGCGACTTTACCTGTGAAGACGAACAGAGCGCGTCCATCTGTGATCCGTCCAAGGAATGGGTGATTGTCCGAGGGGAGTTTAAGTGTACTAAAGGCAGCTGTTCCACGTTGCCGCAGAAGCTCAACTCAAGTTTGCAACCCGACCTTCCGTGTAAGAAGGGAACTTACGAGTATGAATGCAACCCATGTATGAAGGGAAACAGCATTTGTGATTGTGGTTGTTTCAACGAAATCAGCGGCTGGGACTGGGGCGATTGCGACAGTAACAATACAGTGAAGGAGGTTACATAATCCATTGTTCAAGATAATGCAGATCACCAACACATTATAGTATAATGCAAAATAATACAACATATATGTACAAACTTATACAAGGGGTATCCAAAACGTAAGCTTACCCAGTTCAAGTGAATATGTGTTCCAGAAGTATGGATGCATATACCATCATGTTATAACATTATTATTATTATTATTATTATTATTATTATTATTATTATTATTATTATTATTATTATTATTATTATTATTATTATTTGGACACCGTGATAGCCCAGTGGTCAAGTTCTACCATCTGGGCTCTGTCGCCAGTTCGATTCCCGTCGGTGCCACCAGTATGTTCATTGAACATACCGGTCCGTCTGGAAGTGTTGGAACTGCCCTTGCGGGGGTGTCATTAAAGCATATCGTCAATTCTTCGTACTCCCCTCACGGGTGAGACGATGGAGGCGCATGTGCAGATTTGCATCAGCCATTGACAGAGAAGCACTATTATTATTATTATTATTATTATTATTATTATTATTATTATTATTATTATTATTATTATTATTATTATTGTCGACACCGTGATAGCCCAGTGGTCAAGTTCTACCATCTGGGCCCTGTCGCCAGTTCGATTCCAGTCGGTGCCACCGGTATTTTCATTGAACATACCGGTCCGTCTGGAAGTGTTGGAACTGCCCTTGCGGGGGTGTCATTAGAGCCTATCGTCAATTCTTCGAACTCCCCTCACGGGTGAGACGATGGAGGCGCATGTGCAGATTTGCAGCAGCCATTGACAGAGAAGCACTATTATTGTTATTATTATTATTATTATTATTATTATTGTTATTATTATTATTATTATTATTATTATTATTATTATTGCCCTGTCGCCAGTTCGATTCCCGTCGGTGCCACCCGTATTTTCATTGAACATACCAGCCCGTCTGGAAGTGTTGGAACTGCCCTTGCGGGGGTGTCATTAGAGCCTATCGTCAATTCTTCGTACTCCCCTCACGGGTGAGACGATGGAGGCGCATGTGCAGATTTGCATCAGCCATTGACAGAGAAGCACTATTTTTATTATTATTATTATTATTATTATTATTATTATTATTATTATTATTATTATTATTATTATTATTATTATGGACACCGTGATAGCCCAGTGGTCAAGTTCTACCATCTGGGCCCTGTCGCCAGTTCGATTCCCGTCGGTGCCACCAGTATTTTCATTGAACATACCGATCCGTCTGGACCAGTATTTTCATTGAACATACCGGCCCGTCTGGAAGTGTTGGAACTGCCCTTGCGGGGGTGTCATTAGAGCTTATCGTCAATTCTTCGTACTCCCCTCACGGGTGAGACGATGGAGGCGCATGTGCAGAAATGCATCAGCCATTGACAGAGAAGCACTATTATTATTATTATTGTTATTATTATTATCATTACTATTATTATTATTATTATTATTATTATTATTATTATTATTATTGTTATATTACTATTGTTATCTGATAATAATAATAATAATAATAATAATAATAATAATAGTAATAATAATAATAGTGCTTCTCTGTCAATGGCTGATGCAAATCTGCACATGCGCCTCCATCGTCTCACCCGTGAGGGGAGTACGAAGAATTGACGATAGGCTCTAATGACACCCCCGCAAGGGCAGTTCCAACACTTCCAGACGGACCGGTATGTTCAATGAAAATACGGGTGGCACCGACGGGAATCGAACTGGCGTCAGGGCCCAGATGGTAGAACTTGACCACTGGGCTATCACGGTGTCCATAATAATAATAATAATAATAATAATAGTAATAGTGCTTCTCTGTCAATGGCTGATGCAAATCTGCACATGCGCCTCCATCGTCTCACCCGTGAGGGGAGTACGAAGAATTGACGATAGGCTCTAATGACACCCCCGCAAGGGCAGTTCCAACACTTCCAGACGGAGCGGTATGTTCAATGAAAATACTGGTGGCACCGACTGGAATCGAACTGGCGACAGGGCCCAGATGGTAGAACTTGACCACTGGGCTATCACGGTGTCCACAATAATAATAATAATAATAATAATAATAATAATAATAATAATAATAATAATAATAATAATAGTAATAATAATAATAATAATAACAATAATAATAATAATAATAATAATAATAATAATAATAATAATAATAATAATAATGTATCTCCTGCCAATTGCTGAGCCAAAAGGCCATGTGCATCCAGTCCTCCATTCCATAAGGAAAGTCTCCACACCAATCGGTGGAATAAAGGAAGTGACGGCATAGAACATTACTCTAGGAGCTTTATACCAATCAGCCCATTGAAAAGGACCAATGGCCTATGTACTCCCTAATAATAATAATAATAATAGTAATAGTAGCAGCAGCAGCCTCAGCAATAGCAGCAACAGTAGCAGTACTAGTAACAGTAGAAGTAGAAGTAGTGGTAGTGGCAGTAGTAATAGTAATAGTAGCAGCAGTAGTAGTAGTAGTAGTAGTGTAGTAGTGTAGTGGCAGTGTAATGGTAGTGGAAGTGGTAGTAGTAGTAGTAATTTAGTAGTAGTAGTAGTAGTAGTAGTAGTAGAAGTAGTAGTAGTGGTAATAATAGTAGTGGTAGTAGCAGTAGTAGTAGTAGTAGTAGTAGTAGTAGTAGTAGTAGTAGTAGTAGTAGTAGTAGTAGGAAGTATGAAGTAGTAGTAGTAGCAAAAGTAGTAGTAGTACTACTACTACTACTGCTAGTAGTAGTAGTAGTAGTAGTAGTAGTAGTAAGTAGTAGTAAGTAGTAGTAGTAGTAGTAGTTGTAGTAGTAGTAGTATTAGCAGTAGTAGTAGCAGTAGTAGTAGTAGTAGTAGTAGTAGTAGTAGTAGTAGTAGTAGTAGTAGTAGTAGTAGTAGTAGTTGCAATAATAGTAGCAGCAGTAGTAGTAGTAGTTGCAATAATAGTAGCAGCAGTAATAATAATAATGATAATAATAATAATGATAATAATAATAATAATAATAATAATAATAATAATAATAACAATCATAATAACAATAATAATAATAATAACAATAATAATAATAATAATAATAGTAATAGTAATGATGGCAATGATAACAATAGCAATAACAATGACAACAATAACAACAACAGCAACAACAACAATAATAATAATAATAATAATAATAATAATAATAATAATAATAATAATAATCATAATAATATTGCTTCTCTGTCAATGGCTGATGCAAATCTGCACATGCGCCTCCAATAATCATAATAATAATAATCATAATAATCAATTTTTACTCAAAATCATACTCATAATAATCCTATAATCATCTAAGCATATAGTCATTATCAATTAAGCATAGTCATAATAACCAGGCATAATATAATGCAGTCTATACTATCCTTCATAACACAAGTATATTATGTAATTGTATAGTAACCCACTAGTATAGTACCTTATGCTAATAATATGATTGTATAGTGAAACAAATCAGGTATGTATCATCGTATTACTCGCATAGTCGTGCGTTTTACATAGATGCTTGTTGATACGTAAGCGTCTGTTTTGCTGTCGCAGGCCGTAAATGCGATGTTGACGGAAATTGATAACTATATGCTTCCAGATAGTACCATCGACAACCCCGAAGCGCAAACTTTGTTTCAGTTGCCACTTAAAGCTACCAATCCTCTTATTAGCTGCAAGATGGACAAAGGCATCCATTGTCTACTGCGAATCAAGCTCGGACCATTGCGATTGGTGGAGGTTGAAGCGCATGCTTATCTGGATTTCCCTGAAGTTATTGGCATCCAAGCTTACGTGAGTTTGGGACCTTTGGATCGACTGTTGGCAATAGACCTGACGTTTGGCTTGAATGCAGAGGAGCTATGTGCCTCCTCACTTTCCCTTGCGCCCACTATCCCCATTTTGGAGAATCTGACGGTAAGAGAGTTAATTTAAACAATAATTTATAGATATCATGGTTCATAGCTTGCATTTATTTGTTCACGATGTTTCTAATATAACACATATGGCGAGCGGTCATTAGCATACACTGTGTCTTATGGTTGCCACCTCTTTTTTTTTTTAGGAGTAGGTGATATCTTACTCATTTTTAAATTTTATATTAGGATTCTTTACCCTCCTGTTCTGAATCATTTCAGACGGTTAGCGGTATTCCATATGATGCAGCAGGACAGGCTGTCTGCAATTTCCCCTATGACAACTACAAAGGACCCAACAAAGACAAAAAGAAAACAGGAAATCAAAAGAAGAATTTGAACAAACGTCTCAAGAGCATCTACAATTGGCTTGCTGACCTGGATATCTGTGCCAGCGCGGAAGGACTAAACTGTTCTAAGTATAAGATTTCATATGACAAAGTGAAGGCGACTGGAATGCCTCAAGATCAGTGGCTCAACGCTCAAGTCGTGCTTACCCTCAAGGCTGAATTGTTGTTTGGGGTTCTAAAGAAAGAGGTATACGTACTCAAGCACACCTTTTTTCTTTTAGCTGCATACGCTTCTCTGATTTTGCCACGGTTTGCTAGTGAATAATGCTAACTAAGTTATTCACATATTTAGCTACTTGATATTGAAAGCGACACAGACAGTTGCGCATAGAAGTTCTTGTCTACCTAGATGAAACTAACAACCTTGGCATATCTTTCAAGCTATGTTCTGACACATACTTGTGCATGCTCCAGGTGCCTACCGTTGTAGCCTGCGCTCATTCACAATACTTACCTGGAGGAAAAAAAACCTACATGGGACCTTGCTACAGCGTGGTTGAAGAAAATGGCAACCTCAAGCTATCTGCTACACGCAATCCCGTGGTCCAAGTGAATGGCGCCTTTCGCACACCTATCCCAACGGTGCCTCTCGCTCTGATATTTGCGTATACAGTGTTCTTCTTAACCAGTGAAGTGAGCATCTGATTAATGAGAACAAGATACAATCGACACCATCAACAAGATACAATCGACACCATCAGTTCCATCATCAGCACCATTGACCAGAACCCAAGCGCCAAAAACGTCAAGTACGAAACAGAAACTTGTATCGTCACCTAGTTAAATTTAAATGGCACCCCACCCTCAAACATCGAAATACACAACCCCCAAAACAAACCATACAGGAGAGTCGACCAAGTCCAAAATGACACTCAACGTGCTCTAAACCTAGCCTACACCACTGAACTAGAACACGTATAACCCCCACCGAAACACATCCGACCCGCAACCAAAAGCAACCATGACGCTCACAACACCCCCCCCCCCCCCACCCCCCCCTTTCCCCCTCTGCACAACCAATCAAACAACCAGCCAAACAACAGACTCGATCTTGTAGAGAACCCTACGGCTTCGATACTTTAAAACATAATTATAAAGAATATTAATTATTACAAAGCGTACGTAAGGACCACATTACTGTTTAAGGTTGCAACCGTTTACGTAATAGGACAGTAAGGAAATCACTACTGTAGTGCGAAAAGTGAGCAGTTAGTGAACCAGTACAACTAAGTACCGTTACAGAGTGAGGTGGATTACTGCTATTAGTTAGGTGAATGATCTGTGATCGGAGCCTCTGCACTTTTGTTGTACCGGGCGGCAGTAATTTCCTGAAATAAAGTGTTATTCGTCTACCGACTCAAGTAACGGTTCTAGCGGAGTCGCCCGGGGAACCGTAGTGATCCGAGTCACCGGTCAAACGTCAAAAGCACGGTCAGTGGCCGGTCAGCGGTCGTGAGTAGATGATTGACTGCTAACTACCTACTCAACGTTCCTTGACTTCAAATGTTATTACTGGGTACATTCAAGTGTCAAACTCAGCCATCGAATTTTAGTTAAGTGCAAGATTTCAGATTAGCCGTCAGATTTCGAATTAGTGGTCAGAATTCAAATTAGTTTAATTTCATAGTAACGGCTATATACGTCCCGGCCGCAAAATCTATGTTATTTTTTCAGCCGAAATGTCACAGTTGACGGTTAAATTAAACTAATTTGAATTCTGGCAGCTAATCATAGGCTAAAATCTGCGTGACTGCTAATCTGAAATCCGGACACTTAACTTAAATTTGATGGCTGAGTTTGACAATGTGACTTGAATGTACCCAGTAATATGTTCACTGACTAATATCAAGTTACATGCTTTGTGAGTTTGTATACAACTCAAGTAGGCGGATACAACGAACTCTTATTTAGAACATTATGATGGCTGCATTGAATCCTGACTCAGTGTGAGCAGGTGAAACTTGATACTAGTGACCAGTATTAATAAATAGCAGAACTGTCACTTCGTTTATTTACGTAATTTCTAACTCGTTGAAGTTGCAGTCTTTGATCATGAGTATCAGACTGAGCACCTTTGAACGACCGGCCAAAACCTCTATCGCCGTTGACACTCTTTTTGACAGGTTCGTTAGATTCTCCTCTGCACGACGTTTCGATTTCACTAACTAGTTTTCGATTCCGTTCAGAAATGATTTCAAACGATCAAATCAAAGATCTTTTAGAAAAGATTAACTATTGCCATTTTCCCCCACTTCATTTTCTTTTTCCCCCGATTTCCAGTGAAACATGAGTTACGGTAAATTTGTGGACAAGGACTGGAAAAAGCAATATTTGACTCAGGCTGTCTTTTTCATCAAGCTACGTTCCGTTCCCAGTCATTCTTGCCTAGCCTTCCCAAATCAGTTTGGATTTCGAGTTCACCAACCCGACGGTAGCGTTTTATGACTGTTAACTTGAACTAGCATGACATTATCAGTTTGAGAACTGGAGACTCACAATCTACGTTTGACCACCGATCGTAAGTTGCAACCCAAGCCTGCAAACGAGTTCGAAATTACGTAAATAAAGGAAGTTGACCGTTCAGATATTTACTGATATTTCACCTGCTCTCATAGAGTCAGTACCCAATGCAGCCATAGTGTTCTATCAAGAGTTCGTTGTATTCGCCTACTTGAAGAGTTATATACAAACTCACAATTCGAATTTTCCTTCCAAGTGAAAACTACACACACAGAGTTTTGTGTGTTCTGTCGACAGATCGATTTGGAAATCCTCTCTTTCAAGAGTGGCTGTACAACAACGTACTAGGACAGAGGTAACCAAAACCAGATATGTTTCGGCAGAATATTTACCTGCCGTTGCATTTTTGTGTCCCTCCTCTACCCTTGTACACACTATGCAGTCAACCAACACAGTATGTGTCTGCTTTTGTCGTTTTAGGGTCACCCCCTACCTACAGAGTGGAGAACCCCTCCTCCACTGCACCCCGCATCCTCCACCTGCTGTACTGCGTCCTGGCTTGCTCCTGGTACGCCTGCATGTGAAATCAATCACGCCACGACGACCCTGTATCAAAGTTCAACGAACAAAAACGACGATGTTTGGATCCCTACTCCATCCTGGGCTCTCGCCCAAACACTCTGCGTACGGACAAGAAATTTCAGGAGGAAGTCAAAGCTGGTAAGACTACACGTCTGCATACCAACCTCTCTCGCACCCAAACGGTACAATTCATCTACGATTTATTGACAAGTTACATGAGCGACGAACGCGACATCCTTCGGAAAAATCATAAGGATAAGGCTACCTGGCTACAACAGGTCCCCATTTCCCCTCAAGCCAGCCTAGACCTCCTTCGCAACCCCGATTGGACAGACGCCGAAGTCTATACACAATACCTGGAACCTGCCGGATCGCTGGCCGCCGCAGAGAAGCTTTGGACTGACATTGGCAACGTCATCCCTGCAGAAGTTTTCCATAACTACTACCCTGTCACTGCCTCTACTGCTGGACTGATGGGATCACTACCAACTGCTACCCCTTCAGGTACAACCACCTGTATTACCCGATCAATCCGATCGCATCCACCTGGTCTAACCACTTCGCTACCAGCTGGAAGTTCGTCTGCATCATCTTCGGCTCCCATACCAGCTATGTTGGCTCCGTCAACTCCGATTTTGCCTTCGACAACAACGTCCACTGGTACACCTGTACTTCGACAAGCTGCTCGACCTTTTATGCCTCCATTGCCAAACATGCCGTACACGTCTCCGGACGCTTCGTTTACACGCACTGGACGCCTTGCTCGAGCTGCGACGCCCGCTCCGTCGCGCCCTGTGGTACAACCGCTGTCAGCACTATTTACTGGTAGGCCAAACGAGCCGGTAAACCGTTCTTTGGCTATGCCATCTTTTATTGGTACACTCCTTACGTCCCCTCAACGGCCTACTACACCCAACGTCGAGCAGCCTTACGACATCGGTTTGTTCACTTCAGGTTCAGCGCTAAGCATGACTACACCATCAACTACTACCCTCCTTGGTCAGCCATTGCTACCCCCACGTGGGAACCCAAGATCGACACGTTCAAGCTCACGTTCAAGCTCACGTTCAAGCTCAAGTTCAAGTTCAAGTTCGAGTTCGAGCTCAAGTTCAACTCCTGTCACGTTGGCACCTGTCCCAGAAGGCCAACAGGCACCATTTGAGGCAGGACCACAAGATGTAGAACAAGAAGTAGAACAGGCAACAGAGCGGGAACAACAACAGGAAGCCAGGGACAGAGAACAGGATGCGGACGAGGACGAAGACCAAGACCAAGTCGAACAACCGCCACCAGCCCCATCTTCATCGAGTTCCTCCAGTGATGGAGCTTCATCCCAATCTTCACCACCCCGTCGCGTTCTTCGCTCTAGCATCTCTGATGCCAACTCGGGTCACTACATGCAGATGCTGTTGCGTCGTACCCAGTACGCTCCGGCACGCCGCGTCATGTTTATCCTGTCGACCCCAGCAGGAGCGCCTACAGCTGACCAAGCTACCTTCGCGCGTGAACTAGCGGTCAACTATCAAGTTGCCAACACACCGATCCAACTGGCCATCATGCACGCCATAAACAACGTCCGCACATGGGGAGACAAAGCTACTGTCGCCATCATGGACGCCTGTTGGGCCCGTTTTGTTCGTGTCACCGACTCAGTCCAACTAGTTTGGTGCTCGCTTTCCCTCATCTGGCTGCAGTTTACTCGCGACCTCATCCATGGCCGTCTGGACAAGCTCGATACACGGAAGTCAGCCTTCCAAGCCCTCAATCTACGACGATTCAAAAAGGAACAGCTCTTGGCGTACATCAATCGATGTATTACGTATTACGAAGCGGCATGCGTGACCGGCGTGATGATCGTTGATGCCAACCAGATTGATGACTTGGGCCGTATGTTAACCCCGATGGAACGTGATCGCTGGAACCAACAGGCCGATCAAGTCATGCTCGCTTTGGGTACCGGATGGCCGCGTAACTTGGAAGACCTCCTACCCTGGGAGAGGACCCTTGACCCCCATGTCATGGAGGATTACCTTCTAGGAATGGAGATCCCGGTCCGCACTGACACCGACGATCCATCTAGGTACAAACGCGACCTTGCCCGTCAAGGTCAACCAACTAACCGCGCCGACCGTCGGAGACGTCAACAGCCTCGGCAAGCAAAGACTGCTACGGAGAACGCGAATCCCAACCGCCCTTCTCGGCAGAAGCGCAAAGCAGACTCCATTGCTATGGCTCAACCTGCGCCTTCGCAAGTTTCGAATCGCCCCGTCAAACGCGCAAAGACGACTCATCCGGCGAAGAAGGAACACCCGAAGAAGCAGCAACCGGCACAACGACCGCGCCTCACGGGAGCCAACGCCGTGACGATCCCCTCGAAGAAGTTTGGTGTTAAAGTCGCGTTGTAAGTACCGGGTATTTCCCTCATAAATATTCACGCTATGATCATTTATAATTATATTCTCAGAAGCGGACTGTATTAATTCTCGTATATTATATTTCTCGCATACTGTACATCGAGGGGAGTGATTTAGGTTATTTGAGCGGGTGGACCTATGCTACCAGAGCTGTTGCAAGTACTGCCGACCCTCAACCTCGGGAAGTTTGAGGCGCGGTAGCAGATGCGGGTCAGAGACCCGGGAAAGCATGGAGAAAGGAAACGGCAAAGGGAGCATGACATGCCTGGACTTTCACCTTTCTCTTCCCTCCCCCCCCCCCCCTTTAAGTTGTAATAATCATTCAGTTGCATAATTTTACAAAGTGGATGAGAAGCGCCGCGGCGAAGGTTGGTTCGGGCCCCGGAAACTTACTAAGTATGTGCGTGTTCCCGTGCTGGCGTAAGCTCGGGAACACGCACTACCTAATAGATTGTATTGCTTAAATGCTAATCGATTTTTATGTATATTACAAAAAGTTTAAAGAGGCCAACTTGGGGGTGGAGTGATAGACGAAGGGCGATTGATCAGACTATATGTCTTGATAGGCCCCGGGCATCTACCCGACCCCCAGACCCGCTGATAATTACAGATATTTGTATTTGTGATATATATTATATTACTTTTGTTACTTTTATATACCCCCTTACGGGAAGCGCTTCCAAATTTTAGTTTTCATATTATGATTATATGTGAATACATATTATATATATACATATATATTTTTCATATATTTATCACATATTTATGTTATTACTTCTTTTGAAGTTATTATCATATCTCTGTATTCTTATATGATCCATATGTATGTAATTTTCACATATTTCTCTAACTCATTTGCGAGATAGGGAGAGTAGGAGTTAATCCTCTTCTCGTTGGGTAGGCCCGAATATACCACAGGTCCGGTGCCTTGTACGTACTCTAGTCGATACGTACTCGCTGTGGGTAGGAGGGTAGCCAACCCCAACATTACTTCTCGGAGAGAGTGAGGGTAAGAGAATATGTTTTGAGTTTGTGTTTTCTAATGTTTCACAAAATAGTAATAGGAGACGTAACTTAATTAGGAACGGCAGTAACTTAACATTAATTTACTTTGTTCCAGGGAGAGTGTCGGAACTAATAATTAATTAATAGTTATGGACCGGCCGTATCGGAGTAACGGTGTCGTTAGAGCCATTACTTATGATCCGGCCAGTCAAGTTACGTGGCGCGTCTGTTGGCGCCTTTTCTCATTAAAGATGTTGTAGTGTGTTGAGAGTGTAGTTGCTATCATAGATTGCTTTATTAATAACAGTAGTCTAACAGGGGGGCATTAGATGGCTATTAAAAGCAGGCAAGAATCATCAAGTGGGGATCAGGGCGGCACGCCTGCGGGAAATCAAGTTCGAGTGGAAAATATTATTGGGAAAAATTTTACCTTGAGCAAGGTAAAGTTTGGTGGGTCACCGATCGCAACCAAATATTAAGTTAGATGGAAGTGTCAAATTGATAAATCCTTTGAGAAACTCGCCATCGGGAACCTTTACCGATCCCTTTCAGGATCACTCCGGGCTACTCTAGCAAGACTGTCTCGCAGTAAGGAAACGCACTTTAATAACTCGTATAAGTAAGAGAACTGAACTAACGCGGGAGAATCTGCCACGTCACACAGAAGCTGCCACGTCACAAAAGTGACTAACTTAGACGACCAAGTTACGTAGTTACAATTATGACTGGTAAATGATGTATTAAGTTCTTACAGTTAACATTGACATTATTGACTGTCCGTCCAATTGACAAATCAACTATCCACGTAACGGTGATTAAACTTGAAATAGCTATGACCAACGCTCCCCCTTAGTTATTTGTCAATGCTATAACTATCCGTCATAAGTATCTTATTCTTCTTAAGCAAATGAAAAATTTGCAAGCGCTTCCCGTAAGGGGTATCAGAAGTCTAGAAAAATTATATATATAA
>WBZZ01000642.1:52500-55000 GCA_019918135.1 Paulinella micropora
CGATGTGTTTTTGAAGTGGAGCTTCAATAGTGCAGAGCACAGAGTCGTGACGCCAGGTATAACGGCCTTGTTTGAGGGCAACATGGCAACCGGAGAGGATGTGACATAGATGTGCTTGACCAGAACAGAGAGCACACTTGTTGTTGGGAATGATTCCCCACAGACGTCTAAGGTCGGGGGTAATAACCGAGTTTGTGCTTGCATTGATGACCCAAGAGATTAAGCGGGGATTACGGGTTCCGATGAGGCGAGCCCAGGAGAGGTCAAAGGGGCATGCGTCTTCAAAAGAAGAAAGCACCCTTGCATGGCTTTGTCCATGTCATGCACTGTGGTTGCCTCAAGTATTGTCTCAGCAGCTAATTCTAAAATCCTGTCTTTGCGGTCTGTGATGGAATGTTCTTTTGGGTAGCGACCATGGCCAAGTCCGAGATGATCGGATTGGCCTCGATGTTTGAATTCAAAATCAACTTGTGCCTCAAGCTTTTCGAGCACAGGCTCTGGTTTCGGGATAGTTCGAAACGTTTCGTGTTTCGTCAGGTTCATCGCATAGATGGACGAGAGGTGTTTATCTGGGCAGTACTTCAGCATGTGAGCACGGTTGATTTGAAGTCGCTGGTAAAAAGAGACGATGGACTGGAGCTGTAGACCGAATTTCGAGCGTGGGCGGTAAAGGCAGGAGACCAGAGATATTGACCCATTTTTTGAGGAAGCGGGTCGCAATTTTCTCAATGGTTTTGGCGAAAGATAAGCAGAGGTCATAAATGAGAAATGGCCAGGCAAGTGACTGGACAGCATAGTGCTGGTAGAGCCAAAGTTTCATAAAGCCATTGATCGAGCAGCTATCGATGGCTTGCATAGAAAGAATGAACTTCTTTTGGATTTCTGCTCGTTGTTCGTTTTCGCTGAGGTCATGGTAGACAATCCATCCGAGGTCTTTGAAAGGCTTGTCAGCGATGAAGTTAATTGGTTTGCCAGTAATAGTCAGGGCGGGGTCGAAAGGTGGGAACGAAATCGGCATTAATCGTTTGAGACCCTTATGGTCGTCGGCTTTAGTCCAATATTTGAAAGCAAGGCTTTTGCATTTGGGCGGTTTCGCGGCCATTGTTCTGGTCCATGACAGAAATTTGTCTATCATGTTGATGGACGATTGACAGTGTTTCGTGGATCGGCTGTGTAGTTTGAGGTCGTCAGCATAGGCAGCTTCGTGCACGATTACTTCATCCGTTGAGTTCTTATGTTTGAAATGGTAACCGTTGTTTTTGGTCAACGATGATAGGAGGTCAAGTAGTAGATTGAAAACTATATTGAAAAGGAGAGGAGAGATGCAGCATCCTTGAAAGACGCCCACAGCAAAAACGAAGGGTTCTGATGACCATTCTTTCCCTTCGATTGTGGCTACTAAGAGTTCGTAATATAAGAAGATTATGCGTGCAAACATAGGGGGCACGTGGTACCACCAGAGAGCGAACTGGATCAAGTTGTGATTTACGCTTCCAAAAGCGTTTTGTAGGTCAGTCCATGCTATGACCAGTTGGCGATAGTGATCTTTTGCATTTCTGATGGTAGCCTTTGTGGTAGCAATGTGTTCGGGGCATCCTGCAACGTTACGGAGGAAACCCTTTTGTTTTGCTCTGTCGAAGTATTTGTTATCCAGCAGAAAACTCTCTAGGCGTTTTGACCACAAAGAGAAAAATACCTTACCCGAGCAGTTTGTCAGAGCAATCGGACGATAGTTTGAGGCCTGAAGTGGATCGCCGTCCTTATGAAGGAAGGAGATAGCAGCGTGGGCCCAGCTGTTAGCTACAACAGTTGTCCAACACTTGACAATGAGTTTGTGTAAGAAAGATAAAGCGGTGGGAAGTCTCTTGTAAACAAGGTAGCTAATACCATCTCTGCCAGGGGCTGCACCATTACGCTTAGCGAGCACAGATCTTTTGGTTTCCAAGAAGGACGGTGGCTTGAGGTCAAAGGGGACAGTTGGTAGAGGTGGGCGAACCATTTCAGGTAAGGGCACGTAGGTTTGTTCACGATTAGCGTCTTTGTATAGGTTGGGAAAGTAGGAATCACAGTCTTCTTTGGATAGGGAGGAAGTGGTTTGGGTTGAGGGGGGATGAAACAGATTTTTGGCAAACTTATGAGGGTCAGTTCGGAAGCGTGTATTTGCTTGTCGTTGAGCGGAGCTTAAAGTTGCTTCCTTGAGACGACGGCGGAGGCGGTTACCGGTCTTCAATAATACTCGCCTCGCCAAGTTTTTTTGCAGGCTTTTGCAACAGCAGCTGGAATCGAACCTGCCCTTTTGAGATCTCGCAGATGTCTCTTTTGGACCAGTTTTTGTTGTCGGTTTTGCGTGAGTTCTGTTTGGAGCCGGATTACGTGGCGGTTTTTTCGCTCATGAGTTTGTTCTTCTGTTTTTGTTTGAGGTACCCGTTGTGATATGAAGTCGTAGAGATATCTTTCAAATTTCGCTACTGCTTCGTCACACGACAGGCGTTTGATGAGA
>WBZZ01000642.1:62500-65000 GCA_019918135.1 Paulinella micropora
AACTCTAGATCCTCAGTCTTCAAGTTCATATTAATATCCTTAGGACAGTTATTCGGTTCATGATTAAATATCGTAATATGATTGTGTCAGAAGTTAGTGAGAGTAGTAAATTATATAAATCAACTTGATTAGTGGAATGTATATTAATATTGATATCAATAATCATGCGGCAGTGAGACTTCTTAAGATACAGCTGAGATTGTGAAACAGCCTACGGTAGCACGTAGCTTTCACCTGACATGGAGTTCTCAGTGACTCAGCTCAGCCGAGCAGTGACTTAAGGCAGCTGCAGTCCAGAGTCTTGGATCAATCATGTAGCAACCCTAGGATTACTTTATGAGACCATGCGGACATATTAATAATCTTAATACAATCATGGGCTGGTAAATAAATATGAACAGTGATTATATACACGGCGTATTAATGAATAATTAACTGTTATTATTATTCAATATTACAGAGTCGTTAAGATTCCTTATTTTAAGTTGGATCGTTTGTAGGTTATATAAGACAGAGGACTTGGAGTGGGAACAGAAAGCCTCACACTCAGCGAGTTCAAAAGGATGTGTATGGGAACAAGGGTTGAATAGTAGATTCTTAGTATTGTATTCATAGGTGGAACGGTTGGTAGAGCTATGAACTAGACTGGACTGTGCGAACGCCGCCGCGGACTCACTAGGAAAAATTGAATTGCTGTGGAGACATTCTAGCGGCGGCGCAGAATCGGCCAACCTTGACCTCATGCTTCTCTATCAAGCGCTGCGCTATGGCCATGCCTACATTTGAAAGCTCATGACAAGGGCTTTCGAACGACGTGCCCAGCATGCGTGCATCTCAAGTATTGAACGAGAAAAAGGAGTTCAAAGTTGGGATATATATATATTTTTTTACCGGTTGTTGGCCCCGGTTCCCCGACTACTCGCCCCTGCTACCGCGAAAGCAGAGGAGGGCTTTCGGCTCCGGGAGATTGGGGTCCTGACGAAGGCACCGGCAGAGACGACGACAGGGGGGTTGGTGCGCGCAGCCCTAGGGGTTAAGAACTCTCCAAAGGAATGGGACTTGGGCACAGCGCCGGGCTTGGCGTGAGGTTTGTTGGGGGGAGAGCTGGAGTGGTCTGAAGTAGGCGACGACTTCTTCGCCGCGGAGGAGGTTTTGGATGCTTGTGAGAAAGAGGCTGAGGAGACAAGAGAGGGGGAATTGAACGCGTCCTTCAAGGACTGTCTTTGGTTCTTGGCATGGTCTGGAATCACCACCTTGCTCTTTTTCGCCGCGGCCGCTGCAGCCCCGCCGCTGGCGGACGAGCCGAGCCTGCCGTAATCAGAGCCCGGCGAAGGCGGGGAGGGCGAGCGGTTCGACTGCGTGCGCGCCGCCCCCTTCTGCGAGCTGCTGCGCGTCTTGTTGCTCCCGCTGCTGGAGCTACCGGACCTTTTCCTGCGGGCCGGACTAGCAGACTCGCGCGGCGCTGGGGTGTGCGGCACTGTCCTTTTCTTGCTGGCAGAAGTTGCTGCTGCAGGGCCGCTGGTTCCTCCCGCCCTGGCCGGGATCTTGCTCTTGGCCGCAGTGGCTGGGCCGGCCCTCGCGGAAGGCGCCGCGGCGGCGGGCCGACGGGCCAGCGTCCTGGACGAAGAGGAGGAAGAAGAGGAGGAGGAAGTGCGGGGGGGTGAAGTTTTGCGCCGGACTGGGATCTTGGTAACAGTAGGCGTGCGAGCAGGCCGCGCAGGCGCTGCCTGCTTCTTCTCAGCCGAAGCAGCAGCCGGCTCGCTCTCTTGCTGCTGCGGCTGCTGCTGCTGCTGGCTTTGCTGCTGCTGCTGCCGCCTGCTGCAACCACCCACAAGAGGATCATGATCAGAATGTGCAAAATTTTCCGACCGCAATCCCCGTGCGAACTTTTGCATAGATTGAAAGTTTCTTCTTCTTCTCCCCCCCCCCCCCCCCCCTCCTTCCTAGTACCGCTGCTCTTCCTCCTGTGCTCTTGCTTCCGCCTCTCCCGCTTCCTCCTCCCGCAGCGCTTGCGACACATGCGCAAACAAAAACCTACCACAACAACGACAACAACAGCAACAACAACAACAACCAAATTTGCGAACAATTTATACGCGTTTGGCATGCGTTTCGGCCCGATATTCCCGAGGGATTGGGGACATATGGTTAATACACATGACACACCATGTATGCATGTGACCTGCATCTCTCTCTGAAGACACAGTGTCTCCAGAAACGCTCCAGCGTCCTCACGGCAGTCTGCTCCACCTACATCGTGAATGATGATGATGATGATGATGATGGTGATGATGATGATGATGATGATGTATGATGATGGTGATGATGATGATGATGATGTATGATGATGGTGATGATGATGATGATGTATGATGATGATGATGATGATGATGAAGCGCTCCAGCGTCCTCACGGCCGTCTGCTCCACCTACATCATCGTGAATGAAGATGATGATGATGGTGATGATGATGTATGATGATGATGATGATGTATGATGGT
>WBZZ01000642.1:72500-77500 GCA_019918135.1 Paulinella micropora
TACATCATTTACATTACATCACATTACATGTGTGTTACCTGTTCATTGAGTTGCAAGCGTTCTTGGTCCAGACGTAGCCGATGTCGTTCCAACTTCAACCTACCACACAGATTATTGTATGTAATGTATGTAATGTATGTATGTAATGTATGTATGTAATGTATTGAGTTGCAATCGTTCTTGGTCCAGACGTAGCCGATGTCGTTCTAACTTCAACCTACCACACAGATAGATATATACATAACACATATAAACATATACATATATACATGCATACATTACATACATTACATACATACAATACATACAATACATACAAACATACCTTTCTCTCTCCAATCTCAGACGCTCCGCTTCCTCGCGATTGCGCTCTTCCGCCTGAGTATGTATGTATGTATGTATGTACGTAATGTATGTAATCTATGTTATGTTATGTATGTTATGTATGGATGTATGTATAACATATATATGTATTGTTATGTATGTTATGTATGTATGTATGTATGTATGTTATGTATGTTATGTATGTATGTATGTATGTAGGTATGTATGTTATATAAACCTCCTGCTGTCTCCTCTTCTCTGCCTCCTGCTGCATCCTTGCTTCCTACATACATATAGATGTAGATGTAGATATAGATATATAGATATAGATATAGATGTAGATGTAGATGTAGATGTAGATATAGATATACATCTACATCTACATCTACATCTCCATATCCATATGCACATACTCATAACCGCTGCCAATCGTACTCGCTCCTCCTCATCTTCCCGTATACATATATATATATATATATATATATATATATATATATATATATATATATACAAATATCCACTTACCACTGCCAATCAAACTTGCTCCTCTTCTTCTCGTACATACACTTATACATACATACATACATACATACATACACACACACACACACACACACACATATATATATATATATACATATATACATACATACATACATATATACATACATATATACATATATACATATATACATGTATACATACATCTCCACTCACCACTGCCAATCGCACTCTTTCTTCCTCTTCTTCGCGTTGTTTCGCGCTCTTCGTAGCACGATCCAATTTACTCTCCAGAACAGGTGCCTGTGTATGTATGTTATGTACGTATGTATGTATGTATGTATGTATGTTATGTATATCGATGTTTGGCGCACTTGTGTGCACGCTCCAGCTTGCTTGCCAGCACAAGGCGTTTGCATGTATGTATGTATTTTTAAGTAAGTATGTAAGTAAGTAGGTAAGTATATATGTATCCTTCCTTCTGTTGCATGCTCCAGCTTGCTTTGCTTCATATGTTATGTATGCATGTATGTATGTATGTATGTATGTGTACCTTCTTCTCCTCCGCGGGTGACATCCCCCTCTTGCCCTCTTCATCGCGTTTTCTTTGTCTTTCTTCTTCTTCCGCCCTGCAATAATCATGATGATGATCATGATGATGATGATGATCATCATCATCATCGTCATCGTCGTCATCGTCATGATCATCATAGTCATCATAGTCATCATCATTACCATCATCATCATCATCATAGTCATCATATCATCATCACATCGTCGTCATCATCGTCGTCGTCATCATCAATAATGATAATCATCATCATCATCATCATCATCATCTCCCAACTCCTCCTGGTTCACACAAACCATGATTTATTCCGATAGGGCTGGGGAAAAAAGAAAAGAATTTTGGCATTCAGGACACTCCCCTAACGCAAATATTTGCGTGAATTTCAAAAAATTATACCAGCATCAACATCTAGTCTAGGGCTAGCCACCCTGCCAATATAAACTCCCGACTCCTGGTTCCAACAAACCATGATTTATTCCGACGTTGCAGAAAATAGGCTAAAAAAACAAGAAATTTTGACATTCAGGACACTCCCCAAACGCAAACATTTGTGTGAACTCAAATATATATATATATATATATATATATATATATATATATCAGCATTATATATATCAGCATCAACACCGAGTCTGGCGGCTAGCCACCCTGCAAATATGAGCTCCCAAGTCCTCCTGGTTCCCACAAACCATGATTTATTCCGACAGGGGTGCGGAAATGCGGGGGGGGGGGGGGGGTACACAATTTTCATTTTCCCCCACCCCCTACTCCTAACACCTTTCAGGAATAATAATAATAATAATAATAATAATAATAATAATAATAATAATAATAATAATAATAATAATAATCATCGCATTGTATGTATGTATGTATGTATGTATGTGTGTATGTATGTATGCGTGTGTGTGTGTGTGTGTGTGTTTATGTCTGTATGTATGTATGTATGTATGTATGCTTGTTTGTTTGTTTGTATGTATGTATGTATGTCTGTCTGTCAGTCTGTCAGTATGTATGTATGTATATATGTAATGTATGCATGTATGCTATGTATGTTTGTATGTTATTTGTGTGCAACCTGCATCGCGCGAAGAACTGTTCTAATTGTTGCTCTTCGTGTCTCTTTGCTCTTTCCTCCTCCTCTTGCTGGTATCGCATCTCATCCTACATTAGAATAGATTGATAGACAGGTAGGTAAATAGGTAGGTAGGTAGGTAGGTAATTATTGCTCCTCATGTTTCTTTGCTCTTTCCTCCTCCTCTTGCAGGTATCTCATATCATCCTAGGTAGGTAGGTAGGTAGGTAGGTAGGTAGGTAGGTAGGCAGGCACGCAGGTAGGTAGGTATGTGGTAGGTAGGACGGTAGGTAGGTAGGCAGACAGGCAGGTAGGTAGGTAGGTGGTAGGTAGGACGGTAGGTAGGTAAGTAGGTAGGTAGGTAGGTAGGTAGATAGATAGATAGATAGATAGATAGATAGATAGATAGATAGATAGATAGATAGATAGGTAGGTAGGTAGGTAGGTAGGTAGGTAGGCAGGCAGGCAGGTAGGTAGGTAGGCAGGCAGGCAGGCAGGCAGGTAGGTAGGTAGGTAGGTAGGTAGGTAGGTAGGTAGGCAGATAGGTAGGCAGATAGATAGATTAGATAGATAGATAGATAGATAGATAGATAGATAGATAGATAGATAAGATAGATAGATAGATAGATAGATAGATAGATAGATAGATAGATTGATAGATGGATGGATGGATGGATAGATAGATAGATAGATAGATAGATAGATAGATAGATAGATAGATAGATAGACAGGTAGGTAGGTACGCAGGTAGATAGGTAGGGTAGCAAGATAGGTAGGTAGGTAGGATAGATAGATAGATAGATAGATAGATAGATAGATAGATAGATAGATAGATAGATAGATAGATATGTAGATAGATAGACAGATAGATAGATAGATGGACACCTCTCGCTGTCGTTGCAGTTGCTCCTGCTCCCGCTCCTGTACATGTGTATATATGTATATGTATGTGTATTTCTATGCCTATGTCTATACCTAGGTCCATGCCTATGCCTATGTCTATGTCTATGCCTATGCCTATGCCTACGTCCATGCCTATGCCTATGCCTATGTCTATGTCTATGCATATATTTTGTATGTATATATTACGTCCTCCCTCTTTGCCGCTTCTGCTTCTTCCTCTTCTTCCTTTCTCCTTTCCTCCTCCGCTATCTATGTATCTACCTCCTTCCGCTATCTCTATGTATATAAGGCTCATTCTATACCACCACAAATTCCGGGTGTTGGGTGCATAGTGGCACCACAGGCCAGGCTTTTCAAAGTGGCACCACAGGCCAGGCTTTTCAGGAAACAAAACCCAGAAAGTGGCACCAGAAGCCGGTATAGGTGTGAAAGTGGCACCACAGGCCAGGCTTTTCAGGAAGCAAAACCCAGGAAGTGGCACCAGAAGCCGGTTTGGGTGTTAAAGTGGCACCACAGGCCAGGCTTTTCAGGAAGCAAACCCAGGAAGTGGCACCAGAAGCCGGTTTGGGTGTGAAAGTGGCACCACAGGCCAGGCTTTTCAGGAAACAAAACCCAGGAAGTGGCACCGGAAGCCGGTTTGTGAAAGTGGCACCACAGGCCAGGCTTTTCAGGAAGCAAAACCCAGAAAGTGGCACCTGAAACCGGAAATTCCGGGTGTAGAACAACGCTACATATCTGATACCTCTTCCCTCCTTGCCGCGTCTGCTTCTTCCTCTTCCTCCCTTCTCCTCTCCTCCTCCTCAGCCAGCAAAGCCTCTTCATGACTCCTGCTCATGCACGTAGGTTACGTATGTATGGTACGGTGTGTATGGTATGGTATGGTATGGTATGTTATGGCATGGCATGGCATGGCATGGTATGGTATGGTATGGTGTGGTGTGGTATGGTGTGGTGTGGTGTGGTATGGTATGGTATGGTATGGTATGGTATGGTATGGTATGGTACGGAACGGTATGGTATGGTATGGTATGGTATGGTATGGTATGGTATGGTATGGCATGGCATGGTATGGTATGGTATGGTATGGTATGGTATGGTATGGTATGGTATGGTATGGTATATATGCATGCATGTATGTATGTATGTATGTATGTATGTATGTATGTGTATGTATGTATATACCTCCTCTCCTCCTGTCGGCGGAGATATTCCTCCTCCATCTATATAGATATAGATATGTAGATGAGGGAGATAGATAGATAGATAGATAGATAGATAGATAGATAGGTAGGTAGGTAGGTAGGTAGATAGATAGATGGATGGAGAGACAGACATACCGACAGACCGACAGACAGACAGATAGACAGATAGACAGATAGATAGATAGATAGATAGATAGATAGATAGATAGATAGATAGATACTTCTTCGTCCTCTTCCTCGTCTTCTCCTTCTTCCTCCTCTTGTAGCCTTTTACGCGCTTCTTCCTCCGCACGCAACAAAGCCTCCTGTGTAAACAACAGGTAAAGTAAACAAGTTTAGCAAAGTAAGTAAGGAAGTAAGTGAGTAAGTAAGTGAGAAAGTAGGTAAGTAAGTAAGTAAGTAAGTAAGTAAGTAAGTAAGTGAG
>WBZZ01000642.1:90000-92500 GCA_019918135.1 Paulinella micropora
CTATATCTGAGGCGTACTGATGCAGCTAATGGCATATCCTCAACGGACATAAGCCTCCAATACCCGTGTTCGAGGTCCTCCACCCCCCCGTGTCAGTCTCTCGCCTGATGATCGGGGCCACCGATGGAGCTCCTGAGGGCAAGACTGCACTAAGCCGAGGTTATTCCGCAGTCCCAGCAACCTCTTGCAAGACGTCACCGAATGTGCAAGTGCATACACCAAGCGCGGTTGCTAGAGCTGCCTCGAAACCCCACCCATAACAATCTGGTGTCTGCTGGGTCCTGGGCTATCAACCAGCATATGCGGAGTTTAAGATCTTTTACGCGCGCAACGACCCTCCTCCCCAGCATCTACCACCAAAGGGTTATGAGTTGGCGTCACAGTTTAACGCCTTGAGGCCATTGGGCTGGAACTCTGTTTAGCAAGTGTGACTAGGTTTTTTCATCGGGATTTCCCTCAAATATGTCACAGTCAACACTCCAAAATAATAATAATAATAATAATAATAATAATAATAATAAACAAATAAATAAAAAAAGTAAATGAGCAAGGAGTATAAAGTAATTTAAATAAATAAAAATAAGTAAAACAAATAGAAACACATCAAGTAAACAAAACAAATAAGTAAACAAAATAAATATAAATACATACATAAAACAAACAAAACATGACCTCTCTTCGCCTTCTCTCTTCCTCCTCCCGCATTAGCTGCTGTCGCAACTCCGCTTCTAACCGCGCTCTCTCCTGGATGATGATGGTTAATAATAATAATAATAATAATAATAATAATAATAATAATAATAATAATAATAATAGTGCCTCTCTGTCAATGGCTGATGCATTTCTGCACATGCGCCTCCATCGTCTCACCCGTGAGGGGAGTACGAAGAATTGACGATAAGCTCTAATGACACCCCCGCAAGGGCAGTTCCAACGCTTCCAGACGGGCCGGTATGTTCAATGAAAATACTGGTCCAGAAATAGACCGGTATGTTCAATGAAAATACTGGTGGCACCGACGGGAATCGAACTGGCGACAGGGCTCAGATGGTAGAACTTGACCACTGGGCTATCGCGGTGTCCAAATAATAATAATAATAATAATAATAATAATAATAATAATACTATATCTGAGGCGTACTGATGCAGCTAATGGCATATCCTCAACGGACATAAGCCTCCAATACCCTTGTTCGAGGTCCTCCACCCCCCCGTGTCAGTCTCTCGCCTGATGATCGGGGCCACCGATGGAGCTCCTGAGGGCAAGACTGCACTAAGCCGAGGTTATTCCGCAGTCCCAGCAACCTCTTGCAAGACGTCACCGAATGTGCAAGTGCATACACCAAGCGCGGTTGCTAGAGCTGCCTCGAAACCCCACCCATAACAATCTGGTGTCTGCTGGGTCCTGGGCTATCAACCAGCATATGCGGAGTTTAAGATCTTTTACGCGCGCAACGACCCTCCTCCCCAGCATCTACCACCAAAGGGTTATGAGTTGGCGTCACAGTTTAACGCCTTGAGGCCATTGGGCTGAATAATAATAATAATAATAATAATAATAATAATAATAATAATAATAATAATAATAATAATAATAATAATAGTAATAATAATAGTAATAATAATAGTAATAATAATAATAAGAAGAACCATAATAATAATAATAATAATAATAATAATAATAATAATAATAATAATAATAGTGCTTCTCTGTCAATGGCTGATGCATTTCTGCACATGCGCCTCCATCGTCTCACCCGTGAGGGGAGTACGAAGAATTGACGATAAGCTCTAATGACACCCCCGCAAGGGCAGTTCCAACACTTCCAGACGGGCCGGTATGTTCAATGAAAATACTGGTCCAGAAATAGACCGGTATGTTCAATGAAAATACTGGTGGCACCGACGGGAATCGAACTGGCGACAGGGCCCAGATGGTAGAACTTGACCACTGGGCTATCACGGTGTCCAATATAATAATAATAATAATAATAATAATAATAATAATAGTGCTTCTCTGTCAATGGCTGATGCATTTCTGCACATGCGCCTCCATCAATAATAATAATAATAATAATAATAATAATAATAATAATAATAATAATACTATATCTGAGGCGTACTGATGCAGCTAATGGCATATCCTCAACGGACATAAGCCTCCAATACCCGTGTTCGAGGTCCTCCACCCCCCCGTGTCAGTCTCTCGCCTGATGATCGGGGCCACCGATGGAGCTCCTGAGGGCAAGACTGCACTAAGCCGAGGTTATTCCGCAGTCCCAGCAACCTCTTGCAAGACGTCACCGAATGTGCAAGTGCATACACCAAGCGCGGTTGCTAGAGCTGCCTCGAAACCCCACCCATAACAATCTGGTGTCTGCTGGGTCCTGGGCTATCAACCAGCATATGCGGAGTTTAAGATCTTTTACGCGCGCAACGACCCTCCTCCCCAGCATCTACCACCAAAGGGTTATGAGTTGGCGTCACAGTTTAACGCCTT
>WBZZ01000642.1:107500-115000 GCA_019918135.1 Paulinella micropora
CTACAACTACTACTACTAGGCCTAGGCCTTCGGTTTAATGAAGTTAACAATTTAACCTCTGGTCGATCCATACAAATCGTTAGCTCAAGAGCTATTGATTTAACTAGATGGTAGTGACCTACGTCTCAAGTTATTAAAGGTAATGAGAAATTATTAAAATATTAAAGTATTAAAATAAAATGACTTAGATTAAATATATTAAAACTTATTATAATAATAATAATAATAATAATATAATAATAATAATAATAAAATAGTAATAACAATAATAATAAATATATATGGAATTAACAAACTACTACTACTACTACTACTACTACTACTACTACTACTACTACTACTACTACTACTACTACTACTACTACTACTACTACTACTTCTACTACTACTACTACTACTCCTAGGCCTAGGCCTTCGGTTTAATGAAGTTAACAATTTAACCTCTGGTCGATCCATACAAATCGTTAGCTCAAGAGCTATTGATTTAACTAGATGGTGACCTACGTCTCAAGTTATTAAAGATAATGAGAAATTATTAAAATATTAAAGTATTAAAATAAAATGACTTAGATTAAAAATATTAAAATAAAATAAAATAATAGTAATAATAGTGCTTCTCTGTCAATGGCTGATGCATTTCTGCACATGCGCCTCCATCGTCTCACCCGTGAGGGGAGTACGAAGAATTGACGATAGGCTCTAATGACACCCCCGCAAGGGCAGTTCCAACACTTCCAGACGGACCGGTATGTTCAATGAAAATACTGGTGGCACCGACTGGAATCGAACTGGCGACAGGGCCCAGATGGTAGAACTTGACCACTGGGCTATCACGGTGTCAATAATAGTAATAATAATAATAATAGTGCTTCTCTGTCAATGGCTGATGCATTTCTGCACATGCGCCTCCATCGTCTCACCCGTGAGGGGAGTACGAAGAATTGACGATAAGCTCTAATGACACCCCCGCAAGGGCAGTTCCAACACTTCCAGACGGGCCGGTATGTTCAATGAAAATACTGGTCCAGAAATAGACCGGTATGTTCAATGAAAATACTGGTGGCACCGACGGGAATCGAACTGGCGACAGGGCCCAGATGGTAGAACTTGACCGCTGGGCTATCACGGTGTCCATAATAATAATAATAATAATAATAATAATAATAATAATAATAATAATAATAATAATAATAATAATAATAATAATAATAATAATAATAATAATAAATATATATGGAATTAACAATATATATATATATATATGTATGTATATATATATATATGTATATATATATATATATATATTAGATAAATCTGTTATGAAGTCAAAGTAAAGTCCTAGTTCAGTGAGGAACGAGAAAAAAAAAACGGAAATATATATATATAGATAAAATATATAATATATAATATTATATAATATTATATATATATATATGTATGTATATATATGTTGAAAGAGTTATATTCTCACTCAGTACTATATATATATATATGTACATATATATATATATGTATATAAATATGTTGAAAGTGTTATATTCTCACTCAGTACTATATATAACGGTGGCACTCGCAAAAGCTGGTAGACACGAGGTGACTCCCCAAGGGGTTTGGCCAACCACACTCCGGCTTAGGATGTGATCAACGCTGAACTTGTCCCACACTCAGGTATCATCTGATGATGAGGTGTCCAACGCCCTCTTTAGGCCCGTAGGCAGTGTCAGGATTCTTGCATCCTTAAGAGATATGCTTTGAGTTCCTTTTTGAATTCTGCTTTGTATGAGATATCTCTTAGGTGCTCTGGCAGCTTATCCCATTGTGCTTGTGCTGCTCTGCTGTATTGACCCGTCGTTGAGTCGTTGTACATGTGTTTCTTTGATGACCGCCTAGTGTTGTAGTTATGAACAGCTGTGATTGGTCGGATATTGTTGTAGTGAAGGGGGAGGAAAGCCTTGAAGGCTGGGTAAATAAGGGAGTGTGCATCAATGCATACGCTATATTTATACATGTTAAGTATGCTACTACTACTACTACTACTACTAGGCCTAGGCCTTCGATTTAATGAAGTTAATTTAACTTAACTTCTGGTCATCCATACAAATCTTTAGCTCAAGAGCTATTGATTTAACTAGATGGTGACCTACTTCTCAAATTATTAATAGTAATGAAATTAAATTATTAAAAAAATTAAAAATATTAGAATAAAAATAAAATAAAAATAGATTGAGTATTAAAATAAAATAAAATAAGATAGAGTATTACAATAAAATAAGATAGAGTAAAATAATTAAAAAATAAAAAAAAATAGAGAAAAATAAAAGTGAAAATCAAATAACATAAAGGTAATATTATATATATTACATATACATATATATGGGGTTAATAAAAAAATAATAATAAAAACAATTATAAATAATATATATATATATATATGTACGTTGAGGGTATTAAAGTCCTAGTCAGTTGTATATATATAACGGTTGCGCTCACAAAAGCTGGAAGACACGAGGTGACTCCCTAACGGGGTTTGGCCAACCACACTCCGGCTTAGGATGTGATCAACGCTGAACTTGTCCCACACTCAGGTATCATCTGATGATGAGGTGTCCAACGCCTTCCTTAGGCCCGTAGGCAGTGTCATGATTGCTGCAGCTGTAAGAGATACGCTTGAGTTCAGTTTTGAATTTAGCTTTGTAAGAGATATCTCTCAGATGTCCTGGTAGCTTATCCCATTGTGCTTGTGCTGCTCTGCTGTACTGACCAGTCTGAGAGTCGTTGTACATGTGTTTCCTTGATGATCGCCTAGTGTTGTAGTTATGAACAGCTGTGATTGGTCGGATGTTGTTGTAATGGAGGGGAAGAAAAGCCTTGAAGGCTGGGTAAATAAGGGAGTGTGCATCCATGCAAACGCTATATTTATACATGTTAAGTATGTTGAGTAGGCGTAGTTTGGCAAAAAGTGGTTTGGTAGGTGTTCTCCATGATTTGAGGCAGATCAGACGGACTATGCGTTTTTGGATGATGATAAGTGGATGTATAATGGTGTTGTATTTATCAGATCCCCATATAGAGATACCATACATAAGTAGGGGGTATACATGTGCATAGTAGAGTTGGAGGAGGATATGGGTGGGGAGAAGGCTGTTCACATAGCGAAACATTTGGACAAACGGTTGAAGACGGACGACAATAGATTGTATATGTTCACGGAAGGATAGGTTGCTATGGATGATTGTACCCAATACTTTTACCTTTCGTTCTTGTTGGAGCCTCTTGCCGTCGATAGCCAAGTCAAGCTGCACCTTCTGTTCATGCTTGTGGAAAATGGTGTAGGTGGTTTTGGTGGGGTTGGGTACTAGGTTATGTCTGTGGAAGTAGCGGACAAGGTTAGTTGTATCAGTTTGTGCTTGTTCTTGGAGTTGCTCTTTATTCTTAGCAGCTATGATGAGTGTGGTGTCATCTGCATATGCAAAGACTCTCCCGTGTGTTAGTGAGAGTATAATATCGTTGATGTATAGAATGAAGAGCGTTGTTGAGAGTGTGCTACCTTGCGGGATCCCATGTGTGATCTTGCGTGGGTAGGAACGAGCATATTGGGTAAATACGGTTTGGTATCGTTTTGTGAGGTATGATTTGAAAAAGGTAGTGGTGTTATCGCTAAAATTTATATTATTTCGTAATTTATGCATGAGTGTTTCATGATCGATGGTGTCATAAGCTTTCGATAGGTCGATAAATAGAGCAAGTACATATCGTCCTGGGCCTTTGAGGTTTTGGATGTGGTTTAGGATGGTTTGTGTGGTGATTGTCGTGTTCGAATGTGGTCGGAAAGCATATTGAGTTCGGGAGAGGATGTCGTACCTGGTAAGGTGGGTCATCAGTTGCTTGTTGAGTATAGTGTCAAGACCTTGGCAAGACCTTGGCGATGATCGGCAGTAGCGAGATAGGTCTGTAGTTCTCAGGCAGCGTTCTATCTTTAGCTTTTATATATTTCAATAACTTTCGTTATTTTTAGTGCATCTGGGTATTGGTTATGTTCTATAGCGTTATTAAAGAGCTTGGTTAATATCGGGGCAATGTATTCTGTAAGGTCTTGCATTATGGCTGGCTTTATTTTGTTTATATCTTCTGCTTTGTTTCTGTTTATTGCTTTCAGTGTCTCGACTACATCATTCTGTCGGATGCGTTTGAGTGTAAAGGTAGGCAGTTGTTTCTGTGTTAGGTCTATTTCCTCTTCTCTGACTTTATGTTCTTGGGGGATTTGGGCACTGACCTTGGAGCCGACCGTCGTGTAGTGTTTGTTGAGTGCATTGGCAATACCTTTGGGGTCGGTGATTACCTTGTCATCTATGCGGAGTTGGGTGGGCGACGTCTTCAGACCCTGTGTCTGTGGGATCAGCTTTCTCAACGCATTCATACGTTTTTTCGGATCGTGACGTAATCTTTCCATTAGGGCAGTCATGTATGCTTTCTTAGCTTTCTTAATCTCTCTATTAGTTTTATTTCTATGCTTACTGTACTTAATCCTATTACTTTTAACTGGGCATGCTACTTTTATTTCATATAATTCTCTTTGCTTCTTAATCATAGCTCTAATTTCATTATTGCACCATGGTTTCCATTTTCGCTTCTTTATACGTTTTTCATACTTTTCAACCACTGTCTTTATAACTGTATGTATCTTATTTATATAATTATTAGGCGTGTCGTTATTTAGTTCTGGGTCGAGAACTTGCTTAAGTTCTTCAATTATTTCTTCTGTTATTATTTCCTTCTCATCTTCATATCTCTTATTACTTAGGATTTTCTTATTATTTTTCTTATGTGTGATTGGGGTGTGAAAGATGGCATAGATGGGGTGGTGATCAGAGATGCATGTAGGTAAGACATCAGATGTGATATCGCAGGTAAGTGTCGTTAAGATAACATCAAGCAATGTATGGCTCTTTGCTTTGCGGGTGGGATTTTTGATTGTGGTGAAGAGGTTATTGACTGCAAGGAAGTCACATACCTGTTTTGTAGGGCGTAGGAGATCAAGGTTAAGGTCACCAACAATCGTGATGCTAGTGTGTGGGGAGGTAGAGAGGATACCTTGCATGTAGTTTTGGAGCTCTTGGAAGAAAGCGCCGTCGTAGGATTGTGAGAGTGGTCTTTTGTAGATGTGGAATATGGTGTGGATTGGATTATTTTTATGTTCTGTACTGTGTACCTGCATGATTACGCCAGATGCTTTTGAGATTTTAGATTCAGAGATTGTGATGTGCATGTCGTTTTTATAGTAGATGGACACATCTGTGGTATGGTAGGATGTGTATGTTGGGATTGGGAAGTGAGTGTGTGGTGTACCTGGTGTTATTTTGGATTTTTTAAGTGATATTATGTCTGGGATGAAGTGAGTACAGTCAGGGTTGGATAGATGGTTAAGTAGGGTTTGGTGGCTTCCTGTTATACCGCGGATATTTGTATGATATATAGAGAAGTGCTTGTTTACCTTGGGGGGAAGGGATGTGAGGTGTGGGTGTATGATGTGTGCTGGTGGATGTGATGGTGTATTGTTGGGTTGAGTCTGTTCTGGTAGGTATTCCGGGGGTGGGGGGTTGGGTTGTAGTAAGAAGCTCATGGCTTACTGCGGTGCCTCACTGGCAGGGAACGTCGAACTGGAGCTAGACATGGTTGTATTTGCTGACCCGTTGCTGGTCCTTGGGGAGGCAGATGAGTTGTCTGACTCACCGTTTTTGAAGTGGTTCTTCAAGTACCGAATATGGGTTAATCGTTGGATTTTAAATCTATTCTCACTCTCTCTTGGGCGTAGATAGATCTCACCATCTGTGGTCCACACTGCTGCCACGAAATTTGGATAGTCTTTCATGAGTTGTTTTGTGCTATCAAGGAGTTTGCGTGTTTCAGGTGACAAGCTCTCTTTGCACATGATGTGATAATCTTTACCCGTGTAGTTCTGCAAGCGTGATGTGATCTGCGAGATTTGCTTGTGCTGGGGATGCGAAGATTGATCGTATCGAACGAAATTTTTCTTCAGTTGATTACTTGCAAACCGGACTTTAATCGCAGGCGTGGTTTTTGCTGTTTCAGGGTTGTATATCTTTGCTGCGTGTCTGAGGTCATTCTTTTGCAAAGTAATATGTCACCTTCTTTGCAGTCCATACCTTTCGCTTTCATTAAAGCTGTGACTAGTTTCTGAGTTTGTTTTTGAGTTTCTTTGGAGTCATATGGGATTCCGGTGATTATCGCGGTGTCCAAAGATTCGTTGTTTGGGAGTACTACCGGTGGTTCTTCCCTTTTGTGTAGCGGGAAACTTTCATGCAAATTGCTGTTTGCGAGGTTCAAGGGTTGTTTCCAGCTGCCTTGAAGTGGGTTTTTGTTGTTGCTGTGCGATGAGGATGCACTGGAAGATTGCATGGACATGGGTCTGCTCATGTGTGAGGTGGTGCTGTTGTTGGAGGGAAACCTGTTTCGATCTCGTTTCTCTTTTAGTTCTCTCGTTAAAACTTCAACTTTTTTCCTCACATTGCAGCAGTTTCATGGACATGTCGTTCATTTTCTTCAACATTTCATCCATTTTCTCCTCCATCGTTTTTGGCGGGTTTCCATTGCCGTCTTGTTTTTCAGTTTTATCAGCTGTTTTACTGAGGTTTCCGAAAAAAATTTCGGTGGTTTCGATGCGTGCATGTTTCAGTGGTGCGTTGTTGTTGTTAGGATTATCTGAAGTGTTTGCTCTTGATGGTGTTGATGGTTTTGGTCTCTTCTGGGTGGACATGATGCTTCTTGAACAATTCCCGTGAACTACTACTACTACTACTACTACTAGGGCTAGGCTAAAAGGGTAACTGATTTTTCTTATTCAGCCAACGGGAAAAACGATAATAACCCGATAATGATGCAGAGTTTGCTATCATAACCGCGTTAAGTTTATGTTTTAACCCGAATTACAGCTTCAACATAAGAGTGGAGAGCAGAACGTATTACACAAATCGCAAAACACGAGGCTTTTTTGATTTAACTAAGGTAATTCTAATCCACTGTTTTGCCGGAAAGTTGCAACCCTAATTTTTCAATTGGCTACTACTACTACTACTACTACTACTACTACTACTACCACTACTAGCTACTACTACTACTACTACTACTACTACTACTACTACTACTACTACCACTACTACTACTAGGCTAGGCTAGTAGTGGTAACTGTTTTTTCTTATTCAGCCAACGGGAAAAACGATAAAAATAACCCGATAATGATGCAGTGTTTGCAATCATAACCGCGTTAAATTTATGTTTTAACCCGAATTACAGCTTCAACATAAGAGTACTACTACTACTACTACTACTACTACTACTACTACTACTACTACTACTACTACTACTACTACTGGCCTAGGCCTTCGATTTAATGAAGTTACTTATAACCTCTGGTCATCCATACAAATCGTTAGCTCAAGAACTATTGATTAAAAACTAGATGGCGACCTGCTTCTCAAATTA
>WBZZ01000642.1:125000-142500 GCA_019918135.1 Paulinella micropora
GTAGTAGTAGTAGTAGTAGTAGTAGTAGTAGATCTCTCCCTCCCTCCCTCCCTCCCTCCCTCCCTACCTACCTACCTACCTACCTACCTAATATCTGCGACCTATTTCTCTCTCTCTCTCTCTCTCTCTCTCTTTCTCTCTCTCGCTCTCGCTCTCGCTCTCTCTCTCTCTCTCTCTCGCTCTCTCTCTCTCTCTCGCTCTCTCTCTCTCTCTCTCTCTCTCTCTCCCTCTCTCTCTCTCTCTCTCTCTCTCTCTCTCTCGCTCGCTCTCTCTCTCCTCTTCAGCGCTGGGACCTCGCTGTCACACCACGTGGGGTGAAGGTATGTATGTATGTATGTATGTATGTATGTATGTATGTATGTGTGTGTGTATGTATGTATGTACGTACGTACGTACGTTCGTATGTATGTATGTATGTATGTATGTATGTATGTATGTATGTATGTATGTATGTATTATGTATGTATGCATGCATGCATGTATGCCTGTATGCATGTACTACATGCACGCACATGCACGCATGCATGTTATTTCATGTATGCATGCATGCATGTATGCATGCATGTATGTATGTATGTATGTATGTATGTATGTATGCATGCATGCATGCATGTAAGTATGTATGTATGTCTAGGTGTTGGCCACATGTATTTCTTCTCTACTGACATGTGGACCTCTCTCCTTCGCCAACTCACCACTGCTACTACTACTACTACTACTACTGCTACTACTACTACTACTACTACTACTACTACTACTACTATTACTACTACTACTACCACTACTACTACCACTACTACTACCACTACTACTACTGGTCCCGAGGAGCTGCCCTCTAGCTAAGTTTTTTGTTTTAGCAGAAAAGGACTTTTCTTCTTTTTTTTCTTATTTTCTTTCCTTTCTTTCATTTTTCCTTCCTTGTCTGATATCCGGGACCGGTGTATCGATGTCCGCGATTATCTTTTTGACCCTCGAATAGTTGATGCATAAACGTAGCGATCCATCCGACTTGGGAACCATACTGACTGGTGATGTTATCTCTGATAGTTATTCCTTTATAAATACTTTTTCCAAAAGGTCTGCCATCTCCATTGCAATTGTCTCCTCTTGATAGCTCAGCCTTGATCTTGATGATCCAGATAAGTAGACTCCTGGCTTGCGTTAAAATGAGCCTTGATCTTGATGATCCAGATTAATAGTCTTGATCTTGATGATCCAGATAAATAGTCTTTTGCTGAGCCCGCTTCCAACATTCCTAAAATCTCTATCTCGTGCTGGAGGGCCTCCCGTAGTTTAAGTTTGAAGGATTCCTTGCCCTCACAGTCTTTCATCTTCTCTTCAAGTTCCTTAGCCGCGTCTTGAAGAGCTTGCTCTTTTTGCACAGGATCCGCATTTCCACATGCGTTTTCATAATTTTGAGCGCGCTGTGTTATATTCCACTCATTGCTCTTTCTCGTCTACCACCTCTCTGCAGATTTGATCTTAAGCATCGCATATTGCATAGTGGTATCCTCGTAAAGTGACTGAACGCATTCTTTCTGACTTCGGTCAGATCTCTATCGATCAGCTTCCTTCGTCACGCCTTAGCCTCGTCGTCTGTTCCCAAATGGCACTCCAGCACCAATGGATGGGTACAACTCGGAATCGGGACCGAGTCATCGGTCAGGTAGTGTAGAATATCATCCCAGCATCTCCGAGCCTTTGCACACAGGAACTACCATGGCGAAGCGTCCAATTGAGATTCTGTTCTTCAGCGTGAACTTTATTCCCATAATCACATGACGCTCGAAATATTCCTTGCCCCATTTCTTAAGTAAGTAGTCCCGAATAGTCTCCTCATCTTTGATCTTGTCCTCCCCTTTGACCGACCAAACGATGTGAGCGTAAGAGAATTCGTAATTGTCAGCATAGACATTTTGATGTCCCTTTGATTCCTCATTGCTGTTGAATCCATGATCATCTCGAACTCCCTGTCTCCGTAGGAAGTCAATTCTTTTGTCTATCAGAGACAACACTGTTTGTGGTGAAAGGTCCTCCTGCTCCTCCTCCTCAGTCTCCGATGTATCCTCGATATGATCAGATTGCATCATGGATACCTTTTGTGATTTGAAACTTCAAAGGTTTTATCTCTGAGCAAGATCAAAACCAGCTTTTGAAAGAACTCGAGTGATGAAATACATATGAACAGATTGTTTCGCTTGGCTTTGGTGAGCAACGCAATACATAAATCTGGATACCTGGTTCTGTTCCCAGAAATTAGTCAATATTAAATCCTTAGTACATATCAAGTTGTAATATTGAAAATTACATAATTTTCAAGCTAGTGATCATTACTACGTAGTGTGGAATATTGATACCAACATTAGTATTAATATTTATCAATATTTCAAGACCGGTGATATTAATATTAAATACGTAATAAAACTATAAAAACTTAAGTCATAAATATGATTTTTTTTTTTTTAATAACTAAATTGATAACTTGAATAACACGATCGTGACATTTTTTCTCAACATGCACAGTCGGAAGGAAATTGCTACTTCAGTCGAATAAATTTCAACCAAAAACAAATTTCTATTACTGTTACTACGGGCCAAAACAAAAAATTTCATGAAATATGAATTTCCAATATTATTTTGTCGGTTACAATCAAAAGATATTATTTAATGTAAGCCGGTGTATTTATCCTTCCAATTCCACAGCACTCTGAAAATAACCTAATCTTCCTCCTCTACAAAGAGAGGAAACCAGTATGGCGGAAATTATAGGAGACTGTCAGAGCCAAGCAACAAAAAGGAAAAAGAGAGGCATTTCCCAGTGTCACCCCTAACGATAATGATTATACTGCTTAAAAAAGTAATACCTTATGAATCGTAATATTATCGTTTTCAACCGGCTCAAAAGTATATAAATAAAAACAAATATAACGACATCTTAAAGAGATATAGCTCTTCTATACATCACTGTGTATAGGGGTATACTACTGAGAAAAGGTCGCATATTTACCTATCTGCGCCTACAATCCCCCCTCCCCGTCTTATACGGGAACCGTAGTAAATAGGGATAGATTGGTTACGAAATATCGGCAAATGAGAGCGCACTTTCCGGGTTTGGTTCTTCATGGGTGATCGGCTCTTGTGGAGCCATTGAGTAGTTTGAGTGACCGCTAAGTTTTTGCTCTTCATCACCGTTGTACGTCCGGTGCTTACAAAAGACAAATTTGAGTTTGGAGATTTTCGAATTCAAATTTGAATTTGAATTTTGAACTATCTCCTCCCCCTCTTCTATGGCGATTTGCCATAGACGTACAACGGTCTGATCATGTCGCTGTCAAACCATCCCTTCGCCGTCTTAAGGATCTGTGATCCGAAAATTACTGGGCGGTTTGCATCTGATCTGAAGCAAATCTCCGAGCAATTCTAAGGTTCCGCGTCCCCCATTCCCTGTCTTAAGGATCTGTGATCCGAAAATTACTGGGCCATTTTATCTGATGTGAAACAAATGTCCGAGCAATTCTAAGGTTCCGCGTCCCTAGAATATGTCTCGGCCCTAACCCGTCCGAAGGATCTGTGATCCCGAGAATACAGGGAGGCATTGATCTCAACTGTTCAATACCCCCGTGCATCCTCGTCCATCATAGGGATGAACGGGCGCTATGCCAGTGTCAAGGGTGCCGTTGGCGTGTTCGGCGTTGTTTGTTCGGTTTTGTTGTCTGCAGACATTTTCTTATTCCCACCCGGCAAGTATCTACTTCGCTGTGGTGAAGGTAGAAGTGTCTAACAATATATATACAACCCATTGACTGGGTCTCAAAACGCGTCTACGCTTATTCGTCGAGGTATATTTCCTCGAGGGAGTTTATGAACTCCTCTTCGCTAGACGGTGATGATGGTTGCCACCTCCATGTCACTGCGGGTTGGTCTTCCGCTGGCATATCTAATTCCTGATCCAGGCTTTCTTTCAAAGCCCTCGCTTCCGACCAGGTCAAGCCTTCTCCGACTTCCGAGTGCTGTGGCACGATACAGCTTATGACTGGGGCGAATTGACCAATGATCTGCCCCAGCTGGTATTCGTACTGTTGCCTCCAGTACGGCCACTCACGTCGAAAGTGGTAGATATAATCCAACCGTTGAGTTATTTTGTGCCATCGGAACTCATCGGCTTGGACAAGTCTGTCCCAACCCAGTGCGTCCTGTGCCCTGAATCGTTCGATCCATTGTTCGAAGCCTCTCACGCGGCCTCGATATGTGTTCGGAACGTTCTCGTCAGGATCGGCTAGCTGGTTGGCGATGCGGGATGTCTTTGGGTCGTCGCTCCTCGTCAACTGCCGGTATATCGTCAGCAGTCACGCGAGCCGATGCTCGTGTTGGAACCGTACGTAATAATGCTGCCGTAGCCGAGCCGCACCTCGGATACGCTCAGGTATTCGTCGTCTTATGCCTCGCGGCCTACATAGGGAGGGGAGGCTTGGGTATGCCTAAGACCTGCCTATAGTACGCGAGTACATTCTTTTCAACCCTGAGGTCCAGGGTTGATCATGTTTGCTCCGAAGGTAGTAGGCTCGGTATGCCTTGACCTCCTCGGGCAATGGGATACCCGAAAGTTCGAGCAGTCTGTAGTAAGAATTGATATCTTCCTGCGACCACTGCAACTTTCTGAGCTGGTGTGGTTCAAGCAAACATCGCGGATCCTTCCAAATGCCGTAGAACCGGAGGGCGTGTTTTCGCTGATATTCCTCCAATCCCATCCATCCTTTCAGCGATTTGGCTTGCTCGAACAAGGTTTCGGTAAATTTCACTCGGTCCTCATCCATCGACTTGTATCGAGCGATCCCCGGTAACGGGTTGTCGCGATGACTCCATGTGTGTGGGACATCCCATCCAAAACATGGCGGTGATTGTGCGCAGGATATCAATTCGATGTAATTGTTGTATGCGTGATCTGGACATCGGTGAGGCGAGTATCGCTCTGGTGACGCGTACGCTCTTTCCGTGAGGTGCCATCTCCGCGAGCATCTCGGGCCCCATCCTCTCCCGCGTTTCTTTGACCCTTCACACTGTACCCTCAAGACGTTATCCTGTTCGGTGGGCTCGTACCTCGCTTTGTCAAGGTAGTCCGAGAAGCCCCGTTCGTCGAATGGAGGCTTTGGTGGCGGCAGGTTAATCTTGCGAGGGTTTGCCTCAAACAAGTGCGGGTCTGGGACCCAATTAACCTGGTTGCCCACCAATCGTATACGGTACGGCTCCTTAGACGGTGTGAACGGGAACGTTCGTTCGTTGGTTGTGTGTGCGAGCGCCGGGCATTGTAGCCGCAGCCTGCGCTCCGCATCCGTGATATTTGGGTAAGGTGGGTAGATCCGGTCTACTCTACGCGTCAGTGGGTCATACGCGTAGCGCACCGGTTTCTGATACTCCTCCCTTTCCCGATCCGGGTCTTGGTTCAGGTGCGATATGGCCTACGCACTCCGGGTGCTACGACCCTCCACGTTCGCGGCGGTACCGGGCCCGTTCCGAATATGCGTATATCGGACGGTCGATCGGTCCGTATATGTAGATAAATACGGCACGTGTTTGTCATGGTTAAATTTTAGTAATAACTGTCAAAGCCGGCTGCAGGGCTTCGGTTCAGCTGTTTTATTTTGCTCAGGCTTTTCTGCGGCAGTTTCTTTTGCCTCTTTTATTTTGCGTTGCGGCTGCTGCCTTCTATTACCGTGCTTTCCTTTTAACTTTATTAATTTCCAATGTGCCTTTCGCTTCCCTTTTTCTGCCTTTATTTGGAAGATTAGTACTTTCTGAATTTTGGGGACTTGCTTTCGAAGTTTAATGTATCTTATTATTCACAATTCGTCTCGTTTACGATTTTCGTTTTGTTTTCCCTCCCTCCCCCCCCCCCTTTTTAATTATTCTTTTGGCCTGGGGTAGTGCCGGATGGCTAACCTGGCTAGGATAGACACTGCGCGTGTCGGCTTTGGTTCTTTTTTAATAATCCTAAACCCGCTGCGTGCGGCTTGCATTTTTCTCTTGCTCCCGGCATGGGCCAAGCCGCCTCTATCTGTCCATTGTCTTATATATTAAATATCGGCTTTCGATCTTATGGTTAGAGTTTAACTCCGAATATATTGTCGGAGGCATGAAAGTACGCGGGGAATACTTCGTCCCTGCCCCAATGTGCCGTCGCTTCCGGTGGCGGGCAGCGGTGGTGCTGGTACGCCGGATCCGTGGGCCGTGGCCGCTCATCGGGCCGCTTCTCTTCGGGCGGGTTCAGCTTGTCACTGTAAGCGTCGGGCTTGAGTCTATCCTCATCGCCGACTTTCTTCCAGTATCTCAAGCGTGCTTCCTCCCTGGCGTCCATCCGCGTGAGGCTCAATTCTTCGCCATAATATAGGCTCTCGTCTTCTTCTGGGATCCACCCAAATCCCGAGTGCTGAGGGGTGTTTAGCCCTTCGGGATCGACGTCCTCATCGGTGTGTTGCGATGCAGGTGTACTGCTGTCCTCAGTCGGTGCCTCCCCCTCGTCAGCCGATGACTTCATAGGGGTCGTCAACATCTCCGACTCGACTTCAGCTTTTCCCCGTGGGGATTTCGGTGTGGTCACAACACTAGCCTGAGTTGTGCCACCTGAAGGTTGAGCGGGTGTGAGCGGTGTATTGGGACCGCCAAGGTTGCGCTGCAGGGTTTCGTTTTCCTGTGCGCCCTTGCTTGCAAGGTTGTTTGCGCCACTGCTCGGAGTGGTCATTGTGGTGTGGGGTGTCCCCTCTGGTGAGGTATGTACCTGAAGTTCGCTGCCTCAGATGGGTCTGGTTCGTCCAGCTGCTCCGCTTCGCGACGCCGGTCCGCCACCGGGCTAGCTGCCGGGGTCGTTCCGGCCGGACTATCCCGCGCGGATGGAGGGAGCCGTTGCCCTTCTCCCGCGATCGTCCGTAATCCTAGGTGTACTATCAGTATCACCAGGACCAAAGCCACGCACGCCAGGAGAAATCCCAGATACTGCTCCACCAGATGTTCGGTGCCAAACATACACCGCTAGGTGCCTATATCACGTATATGTCCGTGAGTTCGTATGGATATATATCTGTATGTCAGCCCAAGCACAACTAGCAATGTGCTATGTGTGTGTTGTTTTCGCGTCGGTGTTCGACTCTCTGCTCGTTTTCAAACGCTGGTCAACAGCGTGACAACGCGGGTGCACCCATGCCCCGGTCATCTTTGCTGTCCGCGTGTTCCACCCTCGCCGTACTGCACGATTTGCGGCGGTATGTACATAGGGACATGTTATATTTCTTATTGGTATAGATATGCTTATGTGTATACGTAGGGCCGTCGGGTGCCTTAGAGCCCCTTCTATCCAAACAAAAAGCAAACAAGAGCGAGCATAATATCTAAGACACTCTGTGGAGAATAACTTATCATACACCACTCATGCCATTGCCGCGGGAGGCGGGTGTGCAACTCGAGAGGAGGTGGGTATAATGTGCAATGCCAACCACATCGACGGGCATTGCTGCGCGTCAAAATAGTTAGCCCGAAGCTATTCCGACCCCTGGTGGAACACCAACTACTAGCCCGTCAAGATACCTTCAGGGCCGTCGCACCTCACGGAGGGTAAGGCAGGGTCTTTTCCCGTGTATCATGTCATGTTAGGCTCTCTTTTGCTATCTCTAAGAAGAATGGACTTGGGTAGTATTTTAACAGATATGGAGTCCAAAGCCGTGTCCCTTTCCTATGGCTAGTTTCTTACTGTTGCTACCCAGTATTGGTCTTTGGATCTCGCATACTACCCGCGTTAACTATGCTTGTGAGGTGTCACACGGCATGCTGAGCTAGGCTAGCTTGCGCCTCTTTGCCTGCCCTAATTTGGCTTTCTTATATTTGCCTGATGGTGGTGCCCCGATGAGATGGGTCGCTATACCCTCTGCTACTATCTCATTCCACACCCGTAGGGGGATTCGACCGTGCTGTAGATCGAATGGGTAATCCAGCACCATCCTAGGCCACGCCTGTATATGCCACGGCGTGTAGCCTTCGGACTTGTCCGTGATGCCTTTCCAGAACGTTTCGACTTGGTTGGAGTCGCGGTACACCGGATAAAAAGTCCGTGATTCCGGCTCGTCGAGGTCCTGGTGTGATCGATAGAACTGCAGTACGGGCGGCTCGGCTTAGATTGCCTTGCTTGTGCGCGTGACCCGAGTCTGCGGCTCCCATTCTCTCATTTTCATGAGGAAGAAATCGTTGAGGCAATCGTCGCCGACATGTGCCTCTGGTGGCCGAAGAAGGTATATCTTTCCGACGTGCCAGTGCATGGTTTTCACGTCGTCGGTCGACCTCAGCTTTGATTCAGCTGGTGGGCGTCTCGGCACCGGTTCAACCTTCTCCTCCTGTTCCGACTGCAGGTGGTTGGCTGGCCCTGGCGCGATAACGTCCCCCTCGGAAGCGTCGGCTTGTTCAGCCGCGACTTCGTCTGCTTCGTTATTATTCGGATCATTCCCCTCGGCTTCGGCCGGCAAGGGTTGTGTCGGGTTCTCTTTCGCCTCGGCCGTCTTGTCTCGGCGTTTGGGCGGGTCTTAAACTGTGGTCCAGCTTCTGTACCGCTTCCGTCATCGTTTCGTTACGATCCAGCATGGGGTTAAAACGCATCAGCCGCCGTACATGTACTACTAGCGTCTTACCCTTTCCCTGTATTCGGTATGTCAAGCACCTACTTGTTCTACAACAGTGTAGGGGCCTTGCCACATCGGGAAGAGTTTGACGCTAATCAAGTGGGGTACCTGGGGTACGTACAGGAAGACTAATAGTAAGTCCCCTTTATGATATTCCCCCGACTCATACTTGACTTTGTTCGGCGTCTGCTGGTTTTGTTTGAGAGCCTCTTCGGCCTCCCGCGCCTTCATGACGTAGTGTCTGGCTTCCGCCATGACTCGTAGGCGACAGGCCATCAGCTCATTATGCTCCAAAAAGCCCCCTTCCGGGAGGTTTGGTAACACCAGCTCCTCCGGAATCCTCAAGTGCTGCCCGTATACCAGGAGATTGGGGGAAGCGCCTTTTCCGCCCTACCCTCGATGCGGTGTTGTTCATGGAGAACACAAAAGACGGTAAGGCCTTATGCCATATGTGCTGATTATCGCGACAATACTGCTGGAGCGCAGCCTTGAGCGGTCTATGAACCCTCTCGATTTTGCCGTTGTTCTCTGGTGAATATGCAGTTACGTATTTCCACTTAAAGCCCCACACTGTGGACAGCCGAGCGGAGAGTTCGTTTGTAAACTCCGATCCCCGATCGCTGTACACATTCTTCGGCACTCCGGTATATCGGAAGACATGGTCGACCAGGGCCTCGCATGTCGATTCCGCATTCTTTTCCACAACTGGTACCGCGAACACATAATTCGAGAAGCGGTCTATGGCTGTCAGGATGTACCGATAATTGTGGGTCTCTGCTCGCGGTAGCGGTCCTACGTAATCAACATGTAAAGTTTTGAATAGGTTCTCGACAAGCTTGTATTCGCCATAAAGGCCTCTCTGAGCGTTGTTGTGTGGTGTCTTGGTTTGCTTGCAGTGTTCGCATGTGTCGACTGTGTCGGCAATGGATTTCTGCATGCCATGCCACCAAAACCTGCGTGAAATAAACCATGACATTTTATCCCTTCCCGTGTGTGAGTTGAGAGCAGAGCGGTGAGTAGCTAAAAGGATCGCCTTGCGTAACTGGGTTGGTACCCACAGTGTCCACGTTGAAGGCGTCTTTTCCCACTTACCGCCTGCCCCCTTATAACACAGGAGGTTATCATGCCAGGTCATCGTTTTCTTATGGGCTCTTATTTCTCTCGTCTCATGATTTGCTAACGGGTCAATAGCGTGAGCAATGAAGGGGCCCCATTCCTTAGAGCTCTTCGCCAACTGACCAAACACCTCGGGGCTCGCCACCGTCATATCCATGTCGTCCAGCCGGAGAGCACTGGTGACTAGGCTTATAGGCCCCCTTGTTCGGTGTGTTTGCTCGGCAGCCGCGATAATCGCCGACCGTTCAGGGTGAACATGCTTGGGTACCCAGAACGACTGCGTCTTATCCGCGAAAAATGCGTTAAAGGAGTGTTCATGTTCATGGGTCTGACCCGGCTTTATATCCCCCTCGCTGAGGATGTCCGACTGGGTGTCGATCTCCTCAGCAGGTCTTGCCAGTCCTCAGCTTCATGTTGCGCGCAGCACACGCGACGTATGCATTGCAGCTGGTCCAACAGTTTAGCTTGAGAATCGGGTCTATACCCCGGTGTCCAGCTTTGCGCGTTGGTGGCCATGTATGCCATCCCCGCCGGCAACGTGTCTTTCAAATCTGCTGTATGCTCCGTGGCCGTCCAGTCATCATCGGCTGTCCATCCGACTAGGCAGGCCGTGGGAGTTTCTAATGCAAAGCGGTCTAATCCGTCGCCTACGGAGCCTTTCACCCGAGGCATCCGTGATAGGCTATCTGGGACAGTATTTTCTTTACCTTTAATGTACTCGATGGTGAAATCATACAAGGCCAGCTCCGACTGCCATCGGGCCAGTCGTCCCGTATGTTCTCGGTCCATGAGCCATCTAAGGTTGGCGTGATCTGTTTGAACCAATATGTTCGGAGCACCCCACAAGTACTCCCTCAGCCGACTGAACGCCAAAACTATCGCCAACGCTTCGCGTTGTCTGGTGCAGTAGTTGACTTGTTCGGGCGTCAACTTCTTGCTGACTAACATGATCGGTCTCAACTGTTTGTGGTCAGAGTCGTATTGCTGTAAGACGGCCCCGACCGCGCATTTCGACGCGTCGGTTGCTACAACAAAACGCTTCTCAAAGTCGGGGAGAACCAAGACCGATCCGCCCTCTGTGAGGGGGTCTCGTGTCAACGCCTCCTTTAGCTTTGTGTATACCTCCGCCGCCTTTGGCGGCCATTCGCCATCCGGGTCGCCGTGAAGGCAGAAGTCCCGTAATGGTTTGACGAAGTCCTGGAAGTTCGGGATAAATTCCGAGTACACCTGTGACATACAGAGGAAGGAGTGCAGCGCTGTGCGTGTGTTTGGGCGTGGAAGGGAACGGATAGCGTCCCGCTTCTCCGGCTTCAACACTATTACCCCATCCTTGACTCTGTACCCTAGATAATCGATGTGGTCCTTATCGAACGAACACTTCTCTAGGTTCAACCTGAGGCCGAAGGCTTCTAGGCGTCTCAAGATGTCCGACACGTGAGCCAGGTGCTCCGCTTCTGTCTTTGAATAAATAACGATATCATCGATGTAACAAAAGCTATACTGGTTAGTATGTCCGTAAGTTTCGGTGAACTTCGGATCACCGTACTTCGGGTCGGACAGAGCCTGATTCATGCAATCCTGAAAGATAGCCGGGGCAGTTTTCAATCCCATCGGAAGGACTGTCCACTGGTACAGTCTCCCGCCGACGGCGAAGGCCGTCAGTGCCCGACTTTCCACATCCAAAGGGATGTTCCAGAATCCATTCTTCAAGTCTAGCTTTGTAAAGAACTTAGCATCCCGGAGTCGGTTGAGGCCATCCCGCATACGGGGGATTGGTGCCTCGACGCTCTTGATGATCTTATTGAGCCTCGTGTCATTGATGCAAAATCGTTGCTTGCCATCCGGCTTTGGCGCAAGCCGAACCGGTGATCGGTACTCCGACCATGACGGTTCTATTAGCCGTTTAGCCAACATATCTTGGATCATTTCCTCGCAGATCTGCTCCTCCTTGTAACTGAGGCGCGATCCGCGGAGACGAGGCATCGTCTGTCCCACTTGTCGCTCTATCTTAGCAGCAGTGTGCCTCACGCCGCCGGCTACAAGGGGTCCAACAAGTGTCTTATTCTTCAAAAACTGAGCCTTGAGATCCCGAACAAAGTCTGTTGACCCTGACTGTCGCGCCACAACTTCGTCGATGATCACTTCGACCGTTTTCTGGTCTCTCGGGTCATCCGGGTACTCTAAGATGGAGTCCGGATCCTCAACCTCATCCTTCGCGTCCCTGCCTGGGTATCGCGTTGTGGACTGGTTGTCCCATGTTGCAAATTCCTGAAGTTCTACTAACATATCAGCGTATTGTTTCGCTGCCGACTTGTGAAAGAACCCCGGAAAGATCTGAAAGGCAATCTCCCGCATGTCATCTACCTTTCGGGTCAGTAGTTTGGTTCTGTACGCCAGACCATCCTGCCTTGATCCTAATTGGAATGCCATGAGAGGTTTAGCCTGTCGACTGGGTATCGGGATTGGGTCATCGACCACCCTATCCAATACATCCCTCCACCACATCACGGTGGGGTGTATCGGTAGTATAATGGTGATGTCTTCGCCCCGATCCAACCTGTCAGCCAGAAGTTTCGGCACCTTCGACAGGTTCTCGGGCTGTATAGGCTCCGATCCCTTGTACCATAGTTTTAACTTTTCCATCACATTATCGTCCTCTGTGAGGCGTTTAGATGCATGGAAAACCAAGCTCGATTTGACCCTTATGAATTCATGTGCCGTTTCTGCCCACCCCCATATAGGTAGGTTTGGTCAAAACCGTGCCATGATTCATCCTGCTTCCGCAGCAGCAAGATTTGGGCCTCGCGCTCAGCTGCTAAATCCTCGAAGCCCGCCCATGGGCTGGTCAGCTCCGGGGCGTAAACATTCGTGTATACCCATGCTGTGCCAGCGGGTGTAACACGCTGCTGTGTCCGTATATCATGCGGTATGGGGGTGCGGGTGGGATCAAGGTCACCTGCGCTCTCCCCCTATACGGGTGATCTACCGGACGTTCTGGACTAGGGTTAAGTATGGGGTATTCCGCCACATGTCGGCCCCTTCCATACTTAATAACATCCTGCCCCAATAAAAGCTGAGCTTCCATCATCTTCAGATTACCCAGCACTATTGTTCCCGGGAAATCTGGCACCACCAATACGTGTATTGTGTATGTCATGCCAGCCGGGAATTCCACCGTCAACGGTATGCGACCAATGATCGCACTCCTTCCGTCGTTGGCACCCCGGATATATCCGAGCTTCCCTTCGCGCGTGAAATCGAATAACCTTCCGAATTTATCTATACATATTTTACCCGCGAAGGTGATTTGTGCCATGCTATCGTTACCGGTGTCCAGGTGGGCGTTGAGCTCCCGCCAAAATAGACGGGTGTAGCTCATGTCCCTTGCCTCCGCTGCAAGGAGGTCCTGGGGTTCGGCTGTCGACATGAGGGCTTGTTGCAGTTCCATCTCAGCATACCTGCGCGCCCTCCGACGTTGGGCATCGCCAAGCTTGTCCGGGTCCACCAAGGGTGTTAGTCCCATCTGGCTTACGACCGCCGGAGCAACGCTTGGGCCATCCCGTGGGCCCGGGAGCACTACAGAGCTCTGTGCTGTGAATGGTGATGCAGTATATATGTTGTCTGTGTGTGGGGGGAATGCATGGTCAATATGCGGTATATTCGGGTGATTAATATCGGAACCGGCCACCGTTCCCGGGGCTAGTCGAACACCACGACCGAGCAAAGACCGTTGAGGTGCTATTTGTTGTTTTGCCCTGGCTTTAATGTTAATCACCTTGTTCTCAAAAAGGGCTGTTTTCTGTAGTGAGGCGACTGGGATGCAACCTGCCTTGCTTACGCAGGTGTCCGCTGTGCGGACACGGCAACTTAGCCCGTCCATTTTACCATCATCCTCACTAGCCGCCTGTGCGACATCGTCTTCGGGTGGAGATGGGTGAGGGTCCGCCTGTATATTATTGCGGAAGGTCGTCACCTCAGGTAAAGGTGGACGGCAACGACTACTGCTGTGCCCCTCTGTTATCTCTTCGCTCACCCCTGCCGTAGCAGTACTATTGACTGTGATCAAGGGGTCTGAGACCCCCGCAGTACTATCTACTTGCGGTGTAGAAGGGGGCACAACAACCCTAGCAGTCGGTGACTCGATACTGACTTGTGTCACCTGACCTGGCGTTGGTGTAGCCTCCATTCTTACTGTCTTATCTACTACTGGTGCGGGTGGGGACACAGCAACCCTAGCCGTCGGTGACTCAATATCGCCGAATATCTTCTTCACAAAAGCTGCATCCCATGCGGATACTTCGACCAATCGGTCAACGCGAAAACTCTGAAGCGAGAATGCGCGATCATCGGCATCTTGTGCCTGTGACCAGACGTTTCGAATGTATCTTTCCCCCCGTGTTCGGCCTTTGGTGGTCGTTGCTCTAACGATGCCCTTAAGGACTGCCACTAGTAACATCGCCAAATCAGCACGAACTAGGGGCGTGATCAGCTTTTGTGGAAGGTCCACGATTTTGTTGTGTGGCACATCGGCTTCCCACGTACGTTGTTCCATTGCCGACACCAGGTCGGCGACGATAACAGGGTCGCACATGAAGCCCCAGTTGGCCCCCTTTACAAATTGTTCGAGCAGGTAATGAGGTCGGAGGCTTCAGTAGTCCCCCTTGGATCAATCGACCCGCTTCCTCATCCCATTGTGGCCACTTATGCGTTAACAAGTCTTGGGATGCCCAACGACTGGCTTTGTTGGCTAATATCTGTTTAGTGTCAGCAGCGGTTAGACTGAACTGTCCAATCGTGCTGTCTAGACACGTATAGCCCAACAAAAGCAAGATACCTTCGCCATAATCAATATTGACTTGCGGGTTATACTTGCCATAGTCAAAAGTTGTGGCCTTGTCGAGCCGAGTCAGAGCTCGTTCGACCAATTTGTCGTTCGCTTTCTTTTGTTCTTCCGTGGTGTTTGAAGGTCGGTTGTGTCCGCCATCCCCCTGGTTTCCCTGGGGCGGGACAACTACCGTTTTGTGAAAGAAGACGAATGTCGTTCCCTCTGGGACGACGGTTGCTCTGCCATCATTGCCATGTGTGACATGAACCTCGTTCGCTAGGCGAATTCGGAGGATGTCACTGATGGTCTGTGCTACTAAATCGCACATAGCGAGGAAATTGCACCAATAGAACTTAACCACCGGATGGGGAGCGATTTTCTTTTCCACCGCCTTACCACCTCTAATAGCCTTCTCAAACACCATGTTGGCCTTGAAGTATTTGAACTTCATTGCCATCCTACTCGCCCAGGTCCACTGATGCTGTTCGATTGTATCGAGCAGCTCGTTAAGGGTGTCCCGGGCTTGGGCAGCTGCTGTTGAATCGTCCTCAGAGGGAAGAAGCTGTTTCTTCCAGCTCTTGTGCTCTGTGAGGGTGAGATTCCAAATTGCAACCGCAGCACTCAGGTTTCGTGCTGAAACTATATTCCAAGCTTGTATCTCCGAGATAAACACCAGCAACCCTGCCGAGTTGGGCCACTTTGTGTCTATAGCTAGTTCTTTATCTGGGTCCTGTGTGAAAGTAAAAGTGAGAGAGGGTTGCAGATCCTTTTTCTCGACGAATACGGTATTCAGCAGAGCTGGGTACCTTTGGTGGTTTATCTGCCACGCTTCGTCTATTAAGGAGTCACGCACGGTTGCTAGAACCCTGTAGAGGTCCATAACATGATGTATGGTAGCGGTACCATTTGCAGTAAGGCTCGGAACGACAAGTGTGTGAAGAGTCACCAGCACTTGGTACACACACAGGCATACACACTCTCGTAGACACACAGACGAGACACACACCTCACATCACACCCAAGCACTAACAACGTGTGTGTGGTGTCAAATAGGTCACCAAGAACAAAAACTCGGACACCGAGCAACTCACACTGCATCAGCCGTTGTTGTGTGAAGAGTCAGCAGCACTCGGTACACACAAACACATACACACACTAGAACACTCACAAACACACACCCCATAACTCAAAAAGGCAAAGCTTCGGTTGGTTTTTGAGTTGGGAAAGGTTCTTTCACAAAAGGACAATAACAGTGACCTATTGGGCTGAGCCCAGAAAGGATCATTGAAAACCTTTTTGAACGATTCTTGATCACGAGGGTGGAGTAAGGTTGCTAACCGACTTGTTTGTGAAGCACAAGTGTGGTGTACTTTGCCAGGGTGCACACGTATACATCGTCTGGCTTGGCAGAAGGAGCAGCAAGGTTTCCCCCGACAGAGGGGGAGGGTGAGTCCACCAAACCCTTGACTGTTTTCGGTTGATTGTTGTGTTGTGTGTGAGCTGGTGGTTGTGTTGTATAACATCGTGCTTGACACAAGCATTGACGACACAGTGAACAGAACACACGACAACAAAAACAAACACAACAGCAAACACACACACGCACACGAAAACACACGACTCTGCTCGTCGTAACCCTTCAGGGGCACACTGAACATGGCGTGGATAGGCTCTAAAACGAGATCATCCATCGCTATAAAAACGACACGCCCGCCACAGCCGGCGGTTTTGTACCACTCCCGCAAGGGGAGGAGGCCGAGCACAGGAGGAACCTGTCCCTCGCTCCCCAGGGCCCGACAATGGGCTGGTAATTCCGGCTCGTGCAATTCAAACGAATGTAGTGCTGGACCGATATCGAGGCCCAGCCGAGGGATGGCCAGGCAACCCTCTAGATGACGAGGAACATGGGACAAACCCGAACGACAACTCGATGCATCTTTTCCCGAATTATATGTACGAGGAGGCGACTTGGTACAGGTGTATGTTTAAGGAGCCCTGGGTACAAGGGGCTATTGGACTAATGCATTTGTTCAATCGGAGCTGCTCGGTATCCGAGTTCTTGTCCCTGCTGACCTTGGTGACACCACACGACACGTTTGGAGTGTTTGAGTGTGATGTGGGGTGTGTGTTTCGTTGTTTGTGAACAAAAATAAAAATTGTTTCCAAAACATTCCTTTTTAGCCTCCCTGTCTTCAATTTACACTCAATTCCCCCGGCCTATGTCTTAATAGACTGGCCTACCACCCCTTTGAGAGATGGCTACCTTCTTTGGTGTGGGATGGGTGTTGTTTGTATAAACAGGTTTTATGCCAAAGGAATAGGATTCTGTATGTGTGTTGTTTGTTTGTTTTTCTTCAGTGCCTCTTTGCGCGTGTTGACGTGTCAACAACGTTTGTGTGGGTTACGTGTTTGTGGCAGTACAAACAAGAGTTAGAGCGTGTAATTGTTGATTATTCTCCTCGTAAGGAGTATGTGTAGGTATACGTGTAGAAGTGTGGACAGAATTGATAGGAGGGTGCTTTCCGACCCTTCTCCTTGTGTGTGTTTGTTAAGCACTCCTCTGGCTCGACAATGTGTCGACAATCACACTAGTGAGCCCCCTAATGTGTCTGTCCCACTGAATACACTTTCTATGCACCTTACACACTCCAATCACACTGCTTGAGGTGTCAAAGTCGTACACACAACGAGTGTCTTGTCGTGCCGCTTTATGGGCCTCTGTGCAAGATTTCACTGCTAACACCTCCCCAACTCCTTTCCTGAACTCCTCCACTACCTTTCCTTCTTTCTTTGCTTAGGGGAGTGGCTATTTTTCAAATTGCTGAATTGAAATTTGGAGGATATAAAAATCTAGGCTGGGACTCCACTTTTGTCGGTTATATTGTTGACGACGTTCAAGTGG
>WBZZ01000642.1:145000-152500 GCA_019918135.1 Paulinella micropora
CAATGGCTGATGCATTTCTGCACATGCGCCTCCATCGTCTCACCCGTGAGGGGAGTACGAAGAATTGACGATAAGCTCTAATGACACCCCCGCAAGGGCAGTTCCAACACTTCCAGACGGACCGGTATGTTCAATGAAAATACTGGTCCAGACGGAGCGGTATGTTCAATGAAAATACTGGTGGCACCGACGGGAATCGAACTGGCGACAGGGCCCAGATGGTAGAACTTGACCACTGGGCTATCACGGTGTCCACAATAATAATAATAATAATAATAATAATAATAATAATAATAATAATAATAATAATAATAATAATAATAATAATAATAATAATAATAATAATAATAATAATAATAGGCTTCCTCAGACTATAGCATCAGATCCAGATCCTGGACATGTGCCTCCATTGGGTCACCGGGGTCAGCCGATCCCAACGCATTGTCAGAACACCAAACAGACATAGCAGCAACAGCAACAGCAGGGGCAGATGGGGGCTGTGAAGTGCATGAAGAGCTAGATGCGAGGGTGTTAGCTGAAGAGAAGAACTCGGAGACACTACGCTGCGCTCCCGAACCCCTCTCTCTAGCCAGGACGTCCACACTGCGCGGACGGCCGCGCCGCGCAACATCAACGTCACTTGGGGCAGAGGGTGGGACAGAAGCTGATGGAACCTCAGTGAGGTCAATCACCTCCTCGCCCCCATCCTCCACCCCAAGCTCCTCCCTTTTACCCTCCCTAGCAGACCAACACTCAGACACATATGATCCAAACAACACATCCAACTTTGGAGGGGGACGCAACGCTGTAACCCCTAACAACGCAGCAAGCCTAAAGTTACTGCGGAAGCGCGACTTCCCCTGAAAAAACTTACAAAACAATCGTGATTGATCCACAGGCGACATATCATCCCAACCCTGCCGCACAGAGCCCTCCCGTTCCCGCCCAAGCAACACATCCTCCACCACAACCTCACCACCTACGACCTCACCACCCTCCTCACTCCCTCCATCCCCCTCAGCACCCCCCACAGCCATGCCACCGAGCCTCTGCATACTCAGCAACAGCTGCTTACGTCTCCCCTCATGCATGGGGCAATCCCATAAGAAGTGCGCAAGGGACTCATTGACATCATCATGACAACAGAAGCAGCGAGGGGACATGCCACTGACCAACTTGCTGCGGTACAACCGAAGGCGGTTGTTGCAGCTGAGCAACCTTCTCCGAAGCAGATTATAATGCGCATCATCAAGGGCTACCCATCTTGGGAACTCCTTAGTTCCAAAGACTTGTCTTAGGATGACTCGCAGGCCATCAGTAAGATCGCTGCCTGCCTCTCGCTTGTCCCACATCAGTTGCTGCACCATCTTGACGTCCTGCTGAAGGGCCCACTTGTCCACAGTCAAACACCATAATAATAATAATAATAATAATAATAATAATAATAATAATAATAATAATAATAATAATAATAATAATAATAATAATAATAATAATAATAATAATAATAATAATAATAATAATAATAATAATAATAATAATAATAATAATAATAATAATAATAATAATAATAATAGTGTATCTCCTGCCATTTGCTGAGCCAAAATGCCATGTGCATCCAGTCCTCCATTCCATAAGGAAAGTCTCCACACCAATCGGTGGAATAAAGGAAGTGACGGCATAGAACATTACTCTAGGAGCTTTATACCAATCAGCCCATGGAAAGGACCGATTGCCTATGTACTCCCTAATACTATGTCTGAGGCGTACTGATGCAGCTAATGGCATATCCTCAACGGACATAAGCCTCCAATACCCTTGTTCGAGGTCCTCCACCCCCCCGTGTCAGGCTCTCGCCTGATGATCGGGGCCACCGATGGAGCTCCTGAGAGCAAGACTGCACTAAGCCGAGGTTATTGCGCAGTCCCAGCAACCTCTTGCAAGACGTCACCGAATGTGCAAGTGCATACACCAAGCGCGGTTGCTAGAGCTGCCTCGAAACCCCACCCATAACAATCTGGTGTCTGCTGGGTCCTGGGCTATCAACCAGCATATGCGGAGTTTAAGATCTTTTACGCGCGCAACGACCCTCCTCCCCAGCATCTACCACCAAAGGGTTATGAGTTGGCGTCACAGTTTAACGCCTTGAGGCCATTGGGCTGGAACTCTGTTTAGCAAGTGTGACTAGGTTTTTTCATCGGGAAATAATAATAATAATAATAATAATAATAATAATAATAATAATAATAATAGTGTATCTAGTGTATCTCCTGCCAATTGCTGAGCCAAAAGGCCATGTGCATCCAGTCCTCCATTCCATAAGGAAAGTCTCCACACCAATCGGTGGAATAAAGGAAGTGACGGCATAGAACATTACTCTAGGAGCTTTATACCAATCAGCCCATGGAAAGGACCGATGGCCTATGTACTCCCTAAATAATAATAATAATAATAATAATAATAATAATAATAATAATAATAATAATAATAATAATAATAATAGTGCTTCTCTGTCAATGGCTGATGCATTTCTGCACATGCGCCTCCATCGTCTCACCCATGAGGGGAGAACGAAGAATTGACGATAGGCTCTAATGACACCCCCGCACGGGCAGTTCCAACACTTCCAGACGGACCGGTATGTTCAATGAAAATACTGGTCCAGACGGATCGGTATGTTCAATGAAACTACTGGTGGCACCGACGGGAATCGAACTGGCGACAGGGCCCAGATGGTAGAACTTGACAACTGGGCTATCACGGTGTCCAATAATAATAATAATAATAATAATAATAATAATAATAATAATAATAGTAATAATAATAATAATAATAATAATAATAATAATAATAATAATAATAATAATAATAATAATAATAATAATAATAATAATAATAATAATCTCTGTCAATGGCTGATGCAAATCTGCACATGCGCCTCCATCGTCTCACCCGTGAGGGGAGTACGAAGAATTGACGATAGGCTCTAATGACACCCCCGCAAGGGCAGTTCCAACACTTCCAGACGGACCGGTATGTTCAATGAAACTGGTGGCACCGACTGGAATCGAACTGGCGACAGGGCCCAGCGCTATCACAGTGTCCAAAATAATAATAATAATAATAATAATAATAATAATAATAATAATAATAATAATAATAATAATAATAATAATAATAATAATAATAATAATAATAATAATAATAATAATAATAATAATAATAATAATAATAATAATAATAATAATAATAATAATAATAATAATAGTGCTTCTCTGTCAATGGCTGATGCATTTCTGCACATGCGCCTCCATCGTCTCACCCGTGAGGGGAGTATGAAGAATTGACGATAAGCTCTAATGACACCCCCGCAAGGGCAGTTCCAACACTTCCAGACGGGCCGGTATGTTCAATGAAAATACTGGTCCAGAAATAGACCGGTATGTTCAATGGAAATACTGGTGGCACCGACGGGAATCGAACTGGCGACAGGGCCCAGATGGTAGAACTTGACCACTGGGCTATCACGGTGTCCAAAATAATAATAATAATAATAATAATAATAATAATAATAATAATAATAATAATAATAGTAATAGTGCTTCTCTGTCAATGGCTGATGCATTTCTGCACATGCGCCTCCATCGTTTCACCCGTGAGGGGAGTACGAAGAATTGACGATAAGCTCTAATGACACCCCCGCAAGGGCAGTTCCAACACTTCCAGACGGGCCGGTATGTTCAATGAAAATACTGGTCCAGACGGATCGGTATGTTCAATGAAAATACTGGTGGCACCGACGGGAATCGAACTGGCGACAGGGCCCAGATGGTAGAACTTGACCACTGGGCTATCACGGTGTCCAATAATAATAATAATAATAATAATAATAATAATAATAATAATAATAATAATAATAATAATAATAATAATAATAATAATAATAATAATAATAATAATAATAATAATAATAATAATAATAATAATAATAATAATAATAGTAGTAGTAGTAGTAGTAATAGTAACAGTAGAAAAAGAAAAGAGAAACTAAAGAAACAAAAAAGAAAAGACAGGCAGAGAAAACGAAAAGAATGTAAAAAAGAAAGAAAGAAAGAAAAGAACAAAGAAAAGAAAGAAAGAAAGAAAAGAACAAAGAAAAGAAAGAAAGAAAGAAAAGAACAAAGAAAAGAAAGAAAAGAGAGAAAGGATTACCAAGTGTAAGGGCAAGAGAAAGAGAAAAAGGAAAGAGAGAAAAGAAAAGAAGGCGGACAGAAAAGAGAAAAAAGAAAGGAAAGAAAAGAAAGGAGAGTCGGAAAAGAACAAAGAAAAGAAGAAAGAAAAGAGAGAAGGATTACCAAGTGTAAGGGCAAGAGAAAGCTCTTTTCTTTCTTGTCTTATTTATTTTCTTTCTTTTGTTCTATTTCTTCTCTTTCGTTTCTTTCTTTCGATCTCTCTCTCTTTTTCTTTTCTCCTTTGTTTTTTCTCTTTTCCTTCCTCCTTTTTTCTTTTCTCTTTCTTTTCTTTTTACCTAGGAAGAAAGAAAGAAAAGAAAGAGAAAAAAGAAAGAAAGAAAGGAAGGATTACCAAGCATGAGGGCAAAAGAAAGAAAGAAAGAAAGAAAAGAAAAGAAGAAAAAAAAGAAAGAGAACAAGAAAGAAAGAGAGAAAACGAATGGAACGAAAAGAGTTCTGAAATTCAAAGAAGCAAGCAAGAAGACAGAAGACGAGACAGAGAGGGACTTTGAGAGAGAGAGAGAGAGAATATATACGAGAAGGATGCAAGGAAGAGAAGAACTGCGAAAGAAGAGACGACCTGTTAGCTGGCGCGACGCGGGAAAGCAATCCAAGCTCCTGGCTGAAAAAAAAAAAAAAAAAAAAAAAAAGGATACAACAAAGAAAAGCCGAAAAGACCTGTTCTTGAGTCGGATGAGATGTCGACGTACCTGTGATACACGACATGGTGAAGAGAGCAAGAACAAACACCTGCCAACGACATCTTGCCCATCCACCATTTTAGGAAAAAGATTGTTCGTCGTTGGTAGGTGTTTGTTCTCTTCACCATGTTGTGTGTTTGTCGAGGGACTCCCTGCACAGGTATGTCGACATCCGAATCAGTTAACTAATCCTACGCAAAAACAGGTCTTTTTGACGTTTCTTTGTTGCATCTTTTTCTTTTCCAGCCAGGAGCTTGGATGGCGCCGGCGTTCCTGCGTCCGACCTGACAACACGAGCTCACATGTCTTCTCTTCTTTTCTCAGTTCTTCCTTGCATCCTTCTTTCCATTATACTCTCTCTCTCTCCCATCCGCTTGCTTTTGTTCTTTCTTTTCTTTTCGTTCTATTCGTTTTTTCTCTTTTCTTTCTTGCTATCTTTCTTTCTTTCTTTTGTCTTTTTGCTTTCTTTCTTTCTTTTCTTTTCTGGAAGTTTTTATTTTCTTTCAAATTCTGTTTCTTTTTTTTCTTTTCTTTCTTTTTTATCTTTCTTTTTTCTTTTTGTTTTCTTTGCTCATTTCTTACTTAAACCCTTTCTCGTATTTTCTTTTGTCTGCGTCACCTGCTTTTTCTATCTTTTTATTCTAATCGTTTTCTCTCTTTTTGTTTCTTTTTTTCTTTTTTATTCTTTCTCTTTTTTCTCTTATTTCTTTTCTTCCAGGCTCTCTCCATTTTCTCTCTCTCTCTTTTCTCGGAAACTTAGAATTTTAATCATCAGTGTGTGTGTGTGTGTTTTATTATTATTATTATTATTATTATTATTATTATTATTATTATTATTATTATTATTATTATTATTATTATTATTATTATTATTATTAGGGAGTACATAGGCCATCGGTCCTTTCCATGGGCTGATTGGTATAAAGCTCCTAGAGTAATGTTCTATGCCGTCACTTCCTTTATTCCACCGATTGGTGTGGAGACTTTCCTTATGGAATGGAGGACTGGATGCACATGGCCTTTTGGCTCAGCAATTGGCAGGAGATACACTATTATTATTATTATTATTATTATTATTATTATTATTATTATTATTATTGCCCTGTCGCCAGTTCGATTCCCGTCGGTGCCACCAGTATTTTCATTGAACATACCGGTCTATTTCTGGACCAGTATTTTCATTGAACATACCGGCCCGTCTGGAAGTGTTGGAACTGCCCTTGCGGGGGTGTCATTAGAGCTTATCGTCAATTCTTTGTACTCCCCTCACGGGTGAGACGATGGAGGCGCATGTGCAGAAATGCATCAGCCATTGACAGAGAAGCACTATTATTATTATTATTATTATTATTATTTTACCTGCCACGGTGAGCCGGTGTTCATATTTTTTGCTCGATCAGACGTCATTCTTAATATGTGAAGAGACGTGCTTGTCTTCCTTCCTACATATTCACCAGAGCTCAACCCATGCAAGCTCGTATTTGCTAATGTAAAACTGTTCATGACAGCATATAGAGGCAATGGTACTTTTCTCGCTGAGATTTACAGAGCATTTGCGAATGCAACAGACTTGCAAAAAGTAGCAGCTCAGTACCAGCGATGTATTCCTTGACAGATTAAACTGATTCGTTTCAGCAATTGAAAAAAAATCAAGTTCAACTGAGGAATACTGTACTTGAATTTCAATTTTATTAATGAATTATTAATATTATCAAGTTAATATTAATATTATTATTGATTCAAGTAACAGTCACAAACAGATTCAAAATTCTGCTGCCAAAAACATTTTTTATATTAATACAGTGGATATTAATATATTATAATAATTTTCATAATCTAATCGGAAAACTACTACGGTTCAAAATCCGAATTCCAACTAAATCAGAAAACTAAGTTAAAATCTGAAAAATAGTTCTTTCACTTGAACGTCGTCAACTGTGACAATAATCAAAAGATATTATTTAATGTAAGCCGGGGTATTTATCCTTCCAATTCCACAGCACTCACCTAATCTTCAAACTCCTCCTCTACAAAGAGAGGAAACCAGTATGGCGGAAAATGTAGGAGACTGTCAGAGCCAAGCAACAAAAAGGAAAAAGAGAGGCATTTCCCAGTGTCACCCCTAACGATAATATTTCACGGCTTAAAAAAGTAGTACCGGTTATGAATCGTAATATTATCGTTTTCAACCTGCTCAAAAGTATATAAATAAAAACGGATATAACTACATCTTAAAAAGATATAGCTCTTCATGATACATCACCAGTGTGTATAGGGGGTATAAGAAAAGGTCGCATATTTACCTATCTGCGCCTACACATCAGTGCACAACTGTTTGGCGGGATTCAGTTCTCTGTAAAAAGGTTCCGAGTCGGACTTCTGTATTAAAGTCACGGTATATATTGTTTGGAGCTGGTAAGTGAGTTAACGTGACCGGAGACGACTGGGAGATGAATCGGCGGAGAGCACCTCTGGCAGCTTACATCGTAAGCCTACGGTGTTGACGATTTTATGCGGGTCACTGAGTGATCCTTCCGAGCCATTCAGCTTCTGCAATGGGCCGCGCG
>WBZZ01000642.1:160000-165000 GCA_019918135.1 Paulinella micropora
GGTGAGGCAGCACAATGACAATAGAGAGGCAGAATAATGGCAATAGTGAGGCCATCGAGGGAGCATAATGGCAATAGTGAAGCAATCTAGGGAGCCAAATGGCAACAGTGAGGCAAGCGAGAGAGGGACATGGCAATAGTGAGGAAATCCAGGGAGCATGAGGTAAAAGTGAGGCCATCCAGGAGCAAAATGACAATAGTGAGACAACGGATGGCAATGGTGAGGCTATGCAGGAAGCATATTAGCATTAGTGAGGCACTACAAGGAGCAAAATGGAAATGGTGAGGCAGTGAAGAGAGCATAATGGGAATGGTGATTCAATGGAGGGAGCAAAATGGCAATAGTGAGGCAGTGAAGGGAGCAAATGGCGATTGTGAGGGAATGGAGGGAGCGAAATGGCAATAGTGAGGCAACGGAGGAGCATGATGGCGATGGTGAGGCAAGGGAGGAGCATGATGGGAATAGCGAGGCAGTGAAGGGTACATAATGGCAACAGTGAGGCCATGGAGGGGCAGTGGACGTTGATGAGACATAGCTGCGAATCGGCCCTCAGCCACGGGAGGTAGGTAGGTATGTATGTATGTATGTATGTATGTATGTATGTATTCAGATATGTACGTTACCTGCACGTGCGTTCTCGGGAGGTGAATGTATGTATGTATGTATGTGTGTACGTGTGCATGTATGTATGTATGTATGTATGTATGTATGTATGTATGTATGTGTATGTATGTATGTTACCTGAAGGTGACCACACCGTGGCTTGGTGTGTTTGTTGTTGTTGTTGTTGTCCTTGTTGTTGTTGTTCTTGTCGTAGTGGGGCAGTCTGCTGCAGAGAAATGACATCAACTGAGCCGCGGTGTTGTGGGGCAACTTTCTGCAGCCGCGCCACTGCACGGACGACTGACTTGCGTTTGTTTGGGCGATTGGATTTGCGCTTGTGGTTACTGCCTATAGGTAGATGGGTAAGTAGGTAGGTAGGTAGGTAGGTAGGTAGGTAGGTCGGTAGATAGATAGATAGATAGATAGATAGATAGATAGATAGATAGATAGATAGATAGATAGATAGATAGATGCATACCTTTGCGCGCCGGACCGGGTGTTGCTTCAATGTCAGCCAGCTCGCGCTCTGAGGAAGAGGAGGGAGAGGAGTAAGCAAGTAAGCAAGTAAGTAAGTAAGTAAGCAATGTCAGCCTGCTCGCGCTCTGAGGAAGAGGAGGGAGAGGAGTAAGCAAGTAAGCAAGTAAGTAAGCAAGTAAGCTATGTCAGCATGCTCGCGCTCTGAGGAGGAAGAGGGAGAGGAGTAAGCAAGTAAGCAAGTAAGTAAGCAAGTAAGCAATGTCAGCCTGCTCGCGCTCTGAGGAAGAGGGGGAAGAGGAGGGAGAGGAGTAAGCAAGTAAGTAAGCAAGCAAGTAAGCAAGTGTTGCTTCAATGTCAGCCTGCTCGCGCTCTGAGGAGGAGGAGGGAAAGGAGTAAGCAAGTAAGTAAGTAAGTAAGTAAGTAAGCAAGTGTTGCTTCAATGTCAGCCTGCTCGCGCTCTGAGGAAGAGGAGGGAGAGGAGTAAGCAAGTAAGCAAGTAAGCAAGCGTAAGCAAGTGTTGCTTCAATGTCAGCCTGCTCGCGCTCTGAGGAGGAGGAGGGAGAGGAGTAAGCAAGTAAGCAAGTAAGTAAGCAAGTAAGCAAGTGTTGCTTCAATGTCAGCCTGCTCGCGCTCTGAGGAAAAGGAGGAAGAGGAGTAAGCAAGTAAGCAAGTAATTAAGCAAGTAAGCAAGTGTTGCTTCAATGTCAGCCTGCTCGCGCTCTGAGGAGGAGGAGGGAGAGGAGTAAGCAAGTAAGCAAGTAAGTAAGCAAGTAAGCAATTGTTGCTTCAATGTCAGCCTGCTCGCGCTCTGAGGAAGAGGAGGGAGAGAAGTAAGCAAGTAAGCAAGCAAGTAAGCAAGTAAGCAAGTGTTGCTTCAATGTCAGCCTGCTCGCGCTCTGAGGAGGATAGATAAGATAGGTAAGATAGATAAGATAGATACATGCTACCTGTGATACTGCGTTAGTAGGAGGGATAGATAGATAGATAGATATATATATAGATGAAATATCGACTAATGTCAGAAAAAAGGAGCTTCTGACTTCGTCAACCAGGAAGTCTGTGGGTAAAGTATTAACCCGATGCCCAGCTAAGCCGTGATGTTTGCACGGAAGGGACTGATACAGGCAATACCAAAGCTCCCTAGTACCAGGCGGGGCCAGGGCTCGTTCCATAAAGCGCCCCTTGCAGAACGAGCTCCCACCTCCATTACAGAGGGCCCAGTAAGCAGATGGAGTTTCGAGACTGTTCGACAGTCTAGTATAAAGATAGATAGATAGATAGATAGATAGATAAATAGATAGATAAATAGATAGATAAATAGATAGATAGATAGATAGATAGATAGATAAATAGGTAAGATAGATAAGATAGATAAGATAGATATAATGCTACCTGTGACACTGCGTTGACGTAGTAGGAGGGATAGATAGATAGATAGATAGATAGATAGATAGATAGATAGATAGATAGATAAGATAGATAAGATAGATACATGCTACCCGTGACACTGCGTTGACGTAGTAGGAGGGAGGAGGAAGAGGAGTATGCAAGTAAGTAAGTAAGTAAGCAAGTAAGCAAGTAAGCAATATAATAATAATAATAATAATAATAATAATAATAATAATAATATAACAATAATAATAATAATAATAATAGTAGTAGGAGTAGTAATAGTAGTAGTAATAATAATAATAATAATAATAATAATAATAATAATAATAATAATAATGATAATAATAATAATAATAATAATAATAATAATAATAATAGTGCTTCTCTGTCAATGGCTGATGCATTTCTGCACATGCGCCTCCATCGTCTCACCCGTGAGGGGAGTACGAAGAATTGACGATAGGCTCTAATGACACCCCCGCAAGGGCAGTTCCAACACTTCCAGACGGACCGCTATGTTCAATGAAAATACTGGTGGCACCGACTGGAATCGAACTGGCGACAGGGCCCAGATGGTAGAACTTGACCACTGGGCTATCACGGTGTCCAAATAAAAATACTGGTGGCACCGACTGGAATCGAACTGGCGACAGGGCCCAGATGGTAGAACTTGACCAATAATAATAATAATAATACTAATAATAATAATAATAATAATAATAAAAATAATGATGATGATGTTGATGATGATGATGATAATAATAATAATAATAATAATAATAATAATAATAATAATAATAATAATAATAATAATAGTAATAGTGCTTCTCTGTCAATGGCTGATGCATTTCTGCACATGCGCCTCCATCGTCTCACCCGTGAGGGGAGTACGAAGAATTGACGATAAGCTCTAATGACACCCCCGCAAGGGCAGTTCCAACACTTCCAGACGGGCCGGTATGTTCAATGAAAATACTGGTCCAGACGGATCGGTATGTTCAATGAAAATACTGGTGGCACCGACGGGAATCGAACTGGCGACAGGGCCCAGATGGTAGAACTTGACCACTGGGCTATCACGGTGTCCAATAATAATAGTAATAATAATAATAATAATAATAATAATAATAATAATAATAATAATAATAGTGCTTCTCTGTCAATGGCTGATGCATTTCTGCACATGCGCCTCCATCGTCTCACCCGTGAGGGGAGTACGAAGATTTGACGATAAGCTCTAATGACGCCCCCGCAAGCAAGGGCAGTTCCAACACTTCCAGACGGGCCGGTATGTTCAATGAAAATACTGGTCCAGACGGATCGGTATGTTCAATGAAAATACTGGTGGCACCGACGGGAATCGAACTGGCGACAGGGCCCAGATGGTAGAACTTGACCACTGGGCTATCACGGTGTCCATAATAATAATAATAATAATAGTAATAATAATAGTGTATCTCCTGCCAATTGCTGAGCCAAAAGGCCATGTGCATCCAGTCCTCCATTCCATAAGGAAAGTCTCCACACCAATCGGTGGAATAAAGGAAGTGACGGCATAGAACATTACTCTAGGAGCTTTATACCAATCAGCCCATGGAAAGGACCGATGGCCTATGTACTCCCTAGTAATAATAATAATAATAATAATAATAATAATAATAATAATAATAATAATAACTAGGGGCTGCGCAAACACCAAACACAAAGAATCACCCTCTAAACCCCTCTGGCACAACTCTTAGAGCCTTGGAGCGTACTCAGCCATTCACTTTGGCAATTTGCCAGAATCTTCGCAAATCTCTTTTTCAACTGGTTCACTACCTAGAGCGCGTCCCGAGCTTGTGAAAACCAAAAAATCAGCCTCTACACCCTTCTGACACAACTTTGGGAGCCTTGGAGCATTCTCAGCCATTCATTTTGGCGCCGGCAAAGTCGCTTCGGGTACTAAAATTACAGGGTCCGGCATTCAGGACTCTCCCCTAACGCAAATATGTGCGCGAATTTCAAAAAAATTATATCAGCATCAGCATCGAGTCTGGGGCTAGCCACCCTGTCAATATGAGCCCCCAACTCCTCCTGCTCCTGGTTCCCATAAACCACGATTTATTCCGACGGGGCTGCAGAAAGTAGGCTAAAAAACAAGGAATGTTGGCATTCAGGAAACCCCTCACGCAAACATTTGCTTCAATTTCAAAAAAAGTTTACCAGCATCAACATCGAGTCTGGGGGCCAGCCACCCTGCAAATATAAGCTCCCAACTCCTCCTGGTTCCCACAAACCACGATTTATTTCGACAGAGGTGCGAAAATTGGGGGGGGGGGGCGGTACACCATTTCTATTTTGCCCCTCCCCCCAAACCCTCCACCCACTACTCCCAACACCTTTCAGGGATAATAAAAATGATCAACTTTCTTCTGAGCTACTGTCGCAGGGCCAGTGGGCAGGACGGGGAATGACAAGATAGAACAACAATAGAAACAATCATAAAATAACAACAACAACAACAACAACAACAACACTTCACACAT
>WBZZ01000643.1:0-29417 GCA_019918135.1 Paulinella micropora
GTAATGCTAATCAAACATTAAAAACAGCCAGTTGTAGTATGTTCATTGAGGGCACTAACACTATTAATTCAAGCATTTCAAATGAAGCGGAAGGAAGTGAGCCAGCGAGCACAACGGAAAGCCCTATTATTAGCATAAAAAATAAATCAACTTTTAATGGTGTGACCAATTATTCAATCGTCTATCCATCTCTCGTGAGCATATCAAACGAAGACAGCAAAGTACATATATTACGTATATCCGTGTGAAAACGAGTGGAGCACTTACGGCGGATAACTTTGCGGAAATTGATGCCAAAACTTCAATCGTATCAAAGGACACTAGTGCGACTGCCCTCGGTGCTGCCGTTATAACGGATGTCGTTCTTAAACTTTATGTTAATGCTACTTCTAGCCAGCTTATTGACCTGCGAGCTTACGACATACAACTTTCTCCTGGTGAAAATCTAACATTTTTACAAAAGTCTGTCGCGACTGTTAATAATGGAGGAAATGTGAGTGCTATAGTTAATTTCTAAGAAGATCAATAATTAATTTTTGTAATTTTTTTTTCTAATATAATAATATAGTAATATGTATCGTCGTAAGTTGTACATCATTGGAGGTAGGCGGTTTCTAACAAAATCATCTATCAAATCCCACATAAAAGAATAATAAGCAAATATAACGATGGAGAAAGAGTGAACCCAGACGATAGCAATTTCGTGCGAGATCTGATAACCCATCACCCATGTCTAAAAGATGGCATCATTGATGTTGAAAGTAATTTGACTACTGGGAGAAAACACTTTCGTGTAAATGGTAAGCCGTTTTCGTGGAATTGCTGTGTTGACCTCATAGGGCTTAGCAAATTTTAAAAAAATGGCGAGAGTGATAAAAGAAGCGAGCAGGAATACGATAAGACTACAAATACAAGAATATCTTGACATCGCGGCTATTGATGTATTCGTGGAACCTCGTTACATATGCGAAATAAGTGGCGATATATATGAGCGGGTTGATGTCCATGTTGATCACCACTTTGACATCATACAATTCAAAGATATACTTAAACAATATCTTGAAGTGAATAGAGAAGTAGAAGTTGAAGACAACATTTTGAAAGAACCGCACTTCACCAAGTTTAGCGACTTTCACAAACAGAAAGCAATACTGCGAATAATAAAAAAAGAAATCAATATTAGAGGTAAAATGTATCACCTACGGTAAATACTTTTTCAATTCGTCTTTATTTTGAACCCACGGTTGACGAACTAACCATTCTATGTATGGCTTATCAATCTTTGCGATGTCTTCTATTTTTTTGCCTTTGTATTTCCCGAAATGAAAAGTGTCTTTCGGTTGAGCATTTCTCATTTCTTCAATCGCTCTTATTTCGTCGTGGATTACCTTTTGAATAAAGTCCAACGAGAAGGATTTTTTTTCACCTTCAATGGAGAGTTGTTGAAACTTCTCGCGCAGTCTCGTGAGGGCGGACATATTAGGGTGGTGTATATAGTAGGCAGTATAAAAAATAAAAAAATTAAATAATTAATATAGGAAGCTTCGCAATGTCTGAGTGGATAGTCTTCGTTAAGGCTTACTCAGTCAAACATGGTATAAGTTATGGGGAGGCATTGAAAAAGGCGAGCAAAGAATATAAGAAACAAAAGGAAGGCAGTGCGGAGTAGTCTGAGGATGTCTATTTGTCGCGGTCGGAGAGAAAGGGAGCTGACGGATGGAAACCAGTCGCAAGCAAAGAGAAATCAACAGTGTATGAGAAGGATGGTAAAGCTATTGTAGCATTTAGAGGAAGTGCGGATAAGCGAGACTTACTCACCGATGTCGCATTAGTAAAGGGAGTATTAAAAAGAACCCCGAGATATAAAGAAGAACAAAAGCTGGTTAATGAAGTCATAAAAAATATGGCAAGGATAATGTAGAGCTGACTGGGCATTCATTAGGTGGCACGATAGCAAAAGATTTAAGTAGGCAGACGGGGGTAAGGGCGACCACATACAACAAAGGCAGTAGCACAAAAGACCTCATTGAAGGAGTGATTGACAGAGTAGCCACAAGAGTAAATCCAAAAGGTAAGCGGGCGAAGACGGCGAAGTTGACAACGAACTACCGAACCGCATTTGACCCAGTTTCATTGTTAGGAGCGACTGCTGCAAATACTAAGTTAGTCAAACCGACGAGGGGAATTCATACGATTAGGAGCTTCAAAGGTAAAGGAGCCAAAAAATTTTATTTATAATTTAACTTCTTTTATGGAAACCGAGCGGGATGCTGTCATTATCGTTAATAAACTCGCGACCCGCCCATTTGTTCTCATTACTTGTCTTTTAACATTCGTCATATGTAAAATGCTAAAATGTGGGACTTATTGTTGTTTGCTGTTTCTATCAATGTGTATTTTTTTCATTTGGAAATTCTTTACATTTTCAACCGACCCGCCTTTGTCCATCTTATCAAATGTATCATAGTTTAGCTGATTAGCATCTAAGCCTTTACCCCTGAAATGGAAATATCTTTTAACTCCATTTTCAGCTGTTTCTATATGAACCCCTTTTGAAATATGCTTTAAGTCGTTCTTGGTCATTCCTTCCGTAAAGGCATCCTTCTTCGTAAATTCTAACATGTAAAGTTTTGGTGCTATCCACACACCTTTTATAATCTTACATCCATCGCCTAAGTCGTCCCCTATACCGCCAGGTTTCTTATTACCCATATTCTTGATATATCTAGCACATCTCGCATGGATTTGGAGGCTGTCAGTGTCGGTGTGGTAGAAATCATCTTCAATGCTTCTATGTGGGTTGGCTTCTTTAATATACTTAAACATAATTCGTCTGCTATATGCTAGTATGAATGCCCCATAGTGTGAAGGCTTGGTTATGCTACTCTCTAATAAGATTGGATTGCGAGGAAGGCCTGATATGTGCCATAAATCTTTTCCTTCTTTATCAGTAAATTTAACAATGTGAGTTATTTGATTACCGCTCCAAAATTTCCAGTATTCTTCATTAGTTTGTATATATGTTGTAATAGATGATATTGGTCTCTGTATCATCTTACCGTATAGACTATTCATAAACAGCTTGGCGAGCAGATATTGCGGGCTACCTTTCTCCGCATTTTCCTTCGCCTTAAACATATCGTCTATGTATTTCGCGAATACACATTCAAATTTAACAGTGTAGTATCCCTTATGAATGCGAACTTCGCATCTTTGGCCACCATATCCTCAATATCTACACTCGTCAGCCATTGGTCCTTCATATCTTCTAGTCGCCATTTAAGAGAGCCCATTCTGTCTCTCTGTCCAATCCTTGAATGTAATATGTCTTTTGGAGAAATATAGTCAAGGTTGTAAATACCGATTTGAAGGTTTCGCGGGTCAAATGGGCCGATTGTTTCCAGTATATCGCCCACCATAAATTCGTTTAACATTGCTGATGGGTATAGAGAGACAACATCCGCATCAATCAGGTAATCATCTATATCATTGTATCCTATTTCTTTTTTCAAATATCTTTCATACTGAGCTGAAATGAACCGCCTCTTAGACGGGTAAGTCCTTCCGCCTATAATGGATTTTCTAAATGCTCTTTCCTGCTCTACTGTTGGAAGTCTCACCTCGTATTTACCATCTACGTATTTTTTCCATATGTTGAAAGCCAGACTAGAAGTTGAAATGTATGAAGTTAGATTGACTTTGTGAGCTGTAAATATTTCGGTATTTAACTTGTCATACAATTCTTTCAAACCCATAACATCATTGCTTAGATAAACCAAACAGTCCTGCCTCGTCTTCTCGTCCATATCCTCCCACTTTTTGGCACGGTTGTGGTCAAAGTCACCTTTTAGGATTTCACATCCAATACTTTCAAGATTTGTTTTAAGACTTCCTTGTGTATGCTTACACATATCCCACATCTTAACATTTTCAAATTCTAAGCAGATAATAGAGCCGTTGTTAATTTTTGACGACTTAATCTTAATACCCCTTTTAATTAATTCTTGGTGTATGAAGTAGTGGTCAAAGTTCGCTCCGTTAAAACCATTAACATATAGAACGGGCGGTTTGTCCTTTTTACATCTTGGCATCCATCCTTCTTTTATACGGTCGCCTCGTTCTATTAGTAGGTCTACGAATTTACTTATACAATCTTTACCCGCTATAAATTTGAAACCCTCAGACCCCTGAGTATATCCAACAATGTAGCAGTCGTGGATATCGTAGCCGTCCGCGATGGATGTATTTCTAAATGTTTCCAAATCATAATGAAGGACTTCATCGTTGTTTATTTTTTCTTCTTCTCTAAATTTAGTTATTAAGTGTCTTTTACCATTCTTCTTTAACATAATGTCCGCATATTTTTTCCTGTTGATATTACACTTATGTTTGTTCAAATATAATCGGAAGCAGTCTTCGCACCGCTTCTTAAACTGCTTAACTAATCCGTAATAATGGTTATTATCCAAAAAGATTAGTTTGTCGGGTTCTTGTCCTTCTTCGTTTGTGTTGAATGTCTGCTTCATAATATGGTCTGTTATTTCGTATGTTGTCCCTTCCTTTTTATACTTGTTCAATATTTCAACCGCTATTGAAAATGGTATTGGTGAGTTTGGTGGAAGGTTGAACTCCGCTCGTATCTCATTACATTTTTTCTTGTTTATAGGGTGAATGTTTATTATATCCTTACATAGGAAGAATAGACAGTTGTTATTTTGCTTGGTGGTGATATCTTTCTACCTTCTTTAACTTTCTCCTTTTTCTCTCTTGAACCTTCATAGCATCCCCTGCCGTTCTCTTGAACTATGGTTATTTCCACGTATTTTATATATCGTTCATATCCATTCTCGCTAGCTTCAATATTATTTATGTTGAACTCGTTCAGAGCATCCATAAATACAGTATCGTATTGGCGGAGTAAGAAAGAGTTAAATGTTTGCTTTTTGTAATAGTGGTCGTATCTCGCACCAGGTATGGTGGAGTATGTTATAGAGATATTAACATCCGCATTATCTGTCATCCCCTCCCTTCTCGCTCGTCGTATAGCTGGTATCAATACCTCCTCTTCTAGTGTGTCAGTGTCATAGAAGCTTATGTCTAAATCCTTAAAATTTAATGTGAGTGAGTTCAGCCGTCTGTCTCTTCTAATTTTGTAGTCGCCCGCTTTAAACTCTCGCCTCTTAGCTTCCCTAGTCTCAACCTCGCGAAGCTATGCCTTAGCTTGAAGAAGTTGGACATATTGCTAACTCGGTCTTGGTGGTAGTGGTGGTTTGGACATTTTACCGTTATGTATATATAAGGTAAAATTCTTTTTCTAAAAATAATTAATTAATGTTTTTACCGTTATTATATGGGAGCTATTTGTTTAGATGAAAAATATTTTTACCAGATTAAAAAAAAAATTAGAACTTAAACTGTTACTTTACTTATTTGGTCTTCCAGCTCTTGTATCTTCTTTTTATATTCCTCTATGCTTTTGAGTTCTTGCTTTTGCTTTAATGCTTTTGCTTTTCTTTCCTCCTTCATCATCGTCTATGTTATATTAATATGAATATATTTTTATAAATGTAAAATAATTAATTATATATTATGTATAGCCATTCTCATATTTAGTTGTTCTTTTGCTTTGATACAAATTTGTATTTTGTATAGTTCCTTCATCGTATTCTTTCCGCCATTTATTATTTCATATGCTTGCTTATCCCGGAACTCGTGTGCTTTTCTATATCTATCAATCATTTGCTCTCTCGTAAAATTTCTAAAAGAAAGGTCATCAGCATTTGCTTCTGGAAAATGTTGTTGTATGCTTCCTTCATTTCTTTATTTGCTTGCTGTTGTAGTAAATTGCTCGCCATCTTTTATAATTATGTAATAATATTTTTATAAGTGTAAAATAATTAATTTCCTTCTTCCTTTTTCTTGCTTCCTTTCTTGATTTCCTCTTGATTTCTTAATTATTTCTTGTTTGTTTAAAAATGGTGATTTTTGGACTGAAAGACCGCTTTGGTGCTGGTATTTTGCTTGAAAAATACCTGCACAAAAGCGGTAATCATCTTCTTACTAGCTATAAAAATTATATATACATAGTATAGACGTATACTAGATCTATATATATACTATATAGCTATATCTAGATCTATAGCTATACTAGCTATAGCGCTAGCTAGCTAGATATATAGTTCATATATATATATACATATATATATATATGATCATTTATGTCGGATGGACAGGTCTATACCATATATCATAAAACAAGCGTCAAAAATATAAAATAACGACATAATAAATATGACATAAGAAAAACGGCCATTTACATATATCAAAACATACAAAGACATAAAACAAAATATGAAAAAATGAATACTAAGCCTCCTTTTGTCATTTTGTCCTTATTACACCACCGACACATGAAGAAAACATATACGATATAAAAGAAATTCATTTATAATATGTGTCGGTGGTGTAATAAGGACAAAATGACAAAAGGAGGCTTAGTATTCATTTTTTCATATTTTGTTTTATGTCTTTGTATGTTTTGATATATGTAAATGGCAGTTTTTCTTATGTCCTATGTCGTTATTTTATGTTTTTGATGCTTGTTTTATGATATACGTCTTCGCAGGTTGTAGTGCTTTAATAAAAGAAATCGACATTCTTGGCGCCGCTCTCCCCTCTCTTATTTCAGTGCCAAAGATAAGAGCTTTGTCAGGGATTTTTCTCCCTACCCCACCCCTCTCCCGCTCCCCGTTCTCAGACCTTGCAGTTTCTTTGTTGGGTACTGGCAGACTAAAAACCAGCTTGCCCGTGATTACATATTCCGAACGTGGGCACACGCTCACTTTGTCGAAGGCGCTACCGCGCAGCACACCCGCAGGCTCGCGACTCAGTTCCAGCCGCAACCAGCCGTCGGCCCCATGCCTGTCACGAGTCAGGTCAATCCGAAATTCCTGGCGCCGTCCCGCGCCTAAATCCGGGGTCGGGCGGGCTCCCCCTGTACTGCCAGCGCTCTCGGTAGATGGTGCGGTCCCTATTTTATTTGTGCCTGAGCAAGAGGAGAGAAAGGATGGGAGAAGGAAAAAAAAGGGGGGAAGCACCCCTTTCTCCCTAGTGCCCCCCATCTCTCTTCCCCTCTCCCTTGTCAAGACTTTTTTAATTACATTTTTTTTTACTTTCCTGGCTTCCCTCTTCTCCCCTCTCCCAGCTCTCTCTATCAAATGCAAAACTTTGTTGGGGGATTTTTTTTTAATTACATTTTTTTGTAGCTTCTGCGCCCTTCCCCTCCCCCCTTCCCCTGTTCCTTGAGCCCCCCGGGCTCAGGGGGCTCAGAGCGGGGAGGAAGAAAAAAAAAGGGGGGGGGCCCCCCCTTTTTTCGGGAAGAAGGGAAAAAAGAAGGAAGGCAAGGGGAGGGGTTGGGGAGGGGGGGGGGGCCCTTTTCTTTTCTCCCCTCCCACCTGAGCCCCCTGAGCCCGGGGGGCTCAAAGAACAGAGCTGTACCTCTCCCTTCTTTCCCCTTCCCTCTTAATCTCCTAGTTTTCAGTGCCAAGTGTAACACTTTGTCGAGCTTTTAATTCAGCGTATTTCTCTTTTTTTTTCACTGTATCGCGGGGCTAGCTGGGGTCGAAATTTGGAAGTGCCGTGGCTAGGGGGGGGTAACAGGGGGCAAGGGGAAGAGGGGGGAACGGGGGGTGGAGGAGCACTCCCCTCCCCTTCTTTCCTCCCCTTCATCTTTCTCCCTCCTCTTCGTCCCCTCCCTTCCCCCCCGCCCATCTGTTTCTTTGGTTGTTGAGCAAAAAAATTTTTTTTTCCTGATTTCATATTTTTCATATTTTTCCGACCTTGCGCACGGTGGCCGAGCCATGGCTCCGACATGACTCCGTCGGGGTTGTGAGGCCCTTGTCCACCTGGTACATTGACCACCGCCTATCCATCCGCCGCAGGGCTGCGCTGGAGCACGGTGCGCAAGATCTGCGGAAACTCCGCGGAAATATGAAAAGTAGAGAAAAATTTTTTTTGGGATGCGTTTGCACGCGCAATCAAGGGGCGAGGGGGGGTAACAGGGGACAAGGGGAAGAGGGAGGAACGGGGGGTGGAGGAGCACTCCCCTCCCCTTTTTTCCTCCCCTTCATCTTTCTTCCTCCTCTTTGCCCCCTCCCTTTCCCCCTTGCTTATCTGTTTCTTTGGTTGTTGAGCAAAAAATTTTTTTTTTCCTGATTTCATATTTTTCATATTTCCGCATATCTTGCGCACGGTGGCCGAGCTATGGCTCCGACATGACGCCGTCGGACTCGTGAGGCCCTTGTCCACCTCAAGGAGCAGGGGGAGGGAGGGGCGCAGAAGCTACAAAAAATACATGAAACGCCTCAACTAAGCCCCCTCTTCCCCCTGCCTCAGTGCCAAGTATAAGACTTTGTCGAGCTTTAATTCAGCGTGATTTAGAACTTCTTGGCGCGCTCCCTGACAGGGGGGAATATGCATAGATATATCGTGCTTGCTCTCTCCCCTGCCTCCTTCCTCCCCCTCTCCTAGTTTTCAGTGTCAAGTGTAAAACTTTGTCGAGTTTTAATTTAAAACAAAACTTTTTTTGGCACTTTCCTGGCGCTTCACTCCCATGCTTCTTCCCTCTCCCTCTTCTAATTTTCCTTGCCAAGTGTAAGACCGTCAAACTTTCATGAAAAAAAGAATTTTGCACTTTATTGGCGCAGTGGAGGCTCACCGTCTGCTACGAATCGGGCACCGGCTTAGACATCGGCTCAGAGCAGGGCTTGTCCCTCTCTCTCTCCTAGTTCTCAGTGCCAAGATTAAAACTTTGTCAAGGATTTTTTTTATTAATTTTTTTGTACATTCTTAACGCGCCCCCTGCCCCTTCGCAGTCCCACCCCTAGTTTTCAGTGTCAAGTGTAAGACCGTCGAGCTTTAATTCAGCGTAATTTCGCACTTTCTTGGCGCCCTCTCTCTGCCCCGTTCCCTCTCCCACTCCCTGCTCTCAGACGAGAGGGTGTGGGGGGAGAGAAAGACAATTCGTGCTTCTTCTATGGCACGGACAGGGCACCTCAGGGTCGTGAGGTCCCTTGTCCACCTGGTACATTGACCACCGCCCATTAATCTGCCACAGGGCTGCGCTGGAGTACGGTGCGCAAGATCTGCGGAAACTCCGCGGAAATATGAAAAGTAGAAAAAAGAATTTTTGGGATGCGTTTGCACGCGCAAACAAGGGGCAAGCGAGGTAACAGGGACAAGGGGAAGAGGGGGGAGCACCCCCTCCCCTTCCTTCCTCCCCTTCCATTTTCTCCCTCTCTTTGCCTCCCCCCTTCCCCTTGCACGTCTGCTTCTTTGGCTGTCGAGCAAAAAATTTTTTTTTCCTGATTTCATATTTTTCATATTTTTCTGACTTTGTGCACGGTGGCCGAGCCATGGCTCCGACATGATGTCGTCGGGGTTGTGAGGCCATTGTCCACCTGGTATATTGATCACCGCCCACCCATCCGCCGCAGGGCTGCGCTGGAGCACTGTGCGCAAGATCTGCGGAAACTCCGCGGAAATATGAAAAGTAGAAAAAAGAATTTTTTTTGGGATGCGTTTGCACGCGCAAACAAGGGGCGAGGGGGGTAAACAGGGACAAGGGGAAGAGGGGGGAACGGGGGGGAGCACCCCCCCTCCCCTTCCCTCCTCCCCTTCCTCTTTCTCCCTTTTCTTTGTCTCCCCTCCCTTCCCCCTCGCCCGTCCTTTGGTTGTCGTGCAAAAAAAAACTTTTTTCCTGATTTCATATTTCCGCGGAGTTTCCGCAGATTTTGCGCACGGTGGCCGAGCCATGGCTCCGACATGACCCCGTCGGGGTTGTGAGGCTCTTGTCCACCCGGTACATTGACCACCGCCCATCCATCTGCCGCAGGGCTGCACTGGAGCACGGTGCGCAAGATCTGCGGAAACTCCGCGGAAATATAAAAAGTAGAAGGAAAAAATTTTTTTTGGATGCGTTTGCACGCGCAAACAAGGGACGAGAGGGTGACAGGGGACAAGAGGAGAGGGGGGGGACTGGGAGGGTGGGGAAGCACTCCCCTTCCCCTCCTCCTCCCCTTCCTCTTTCTCCCTCCCCTTTGCCTCCCTCCCCCTTCCCCCCCCCCCTCGCCCGTCCTTTGGTTGTCGGGCAAAATTTTTTTTTTCCTGATTTCATATTTTTCATATTTTTCCGATCTTGCGCACGGTGGCCGAGCCATGGCTCCGACACAACGCCGTCGGGGTTGTGAATGGCCCTTGTCCACCTCAAGGAGCAGGGGGAGGGGCGCAAAAGCTACAAAAAATACATGAAACGCCTCAACTAAGCCCCCTCTTCCCCCTGCCCCAGTGCCAAGTGTAAGACTTTGTCGAGCTTTAATTCAGCGTGATTTAGAACTTCTTGACGCGCTCCCTCCCCCTCCCCGCTCCCTGACAGGGGGGATTATGCATAAACATACAGTGCTTGCTCCCTTCCCTGTCTCCTTCGTCCCCCCCCCTCTCCTAGTTCTCAGTGTCAAGTGTAAAACTTTGTCGAGTTTTAATTTAAAACAAAACTTTTTTTTGCACTTTATTGGCGCAGTGGAAGGCTCACCGTCTGCTACGAATCGGCCACCGGCTTGGACATCGGCTCAGAGCAGGGCTTGTCCCTCTCTCTCCTAGTTCTCAGTGCCAAGATTAAAACTTTGTCAAGGATTTTTTTATTAATTTTTTTTGTACATTCTTAACGCGCCCCCCTGCCCCTCCCCCTTCGCAGTCCCACTCCTAGTTTTCAGTGTCAAGTGTAAGACCGTCGAGCTTTAATTCAGCGTAATTTCGCACTTTCTTGGCGCCCTCTCTCTGCCCCTTTCCCTCTCCCACTCCCTGCTCTCAGACGAGGGGGTGTGGGGGGAGAGAAAGACAATTCGTGCTTCTTCCATGACAGGGCGCCGTCGTCGGGAGTCGTGAGGCCCTTGTCCATCTGGCACAGCAACCACCACCCCATCCATCCGCCGCAGGATCGTGCTGGAGCAAGGTGCGCAAGATATGCGGAAACATGAAATATGAAAAGTAGAAGAAAAAATTTTGGGATGCGTTTGCACGCGCAAATAAGGGATGAGGGAGGTAACAGAGGACAAGGGGAAAAGGGGGGAACGGGGGGGGAGGAGCATCCCCCTCCCCTTCCCTCCTCCCCTTCCTCTTTGCCTCCTCCCCATTCCCCTTGCGTGTCTGTTTTTTTTGGTTGTCGGGCAAAAAATTTTTTTTTCCTGATTTTATATTTTTCATATTTTTCTGACTTTGTGCACGGTGGCAGAGCCATGGCTCCGACATGACGCCGTCGGGGGGTCGTGAGGCCCTTGTCCACCTAATACATTGACCACCGCCTATCCATCCGCCGCAGGGCTGCGCTGGAACACTGTGTGCAAGATCTGCGGAAACTCCGCGGAAATATGAAAAGTGGAAATTTTTTTTTGGGATCAGTTTGCACGCGCAAACAAGGGACAAGAGGGGTGAACAGGGGACAAAAAGAAGGAGGGGGGAACAGAGGGGAAGGGGAGGGGAAGGGCGCAGAAGCTACAAAAAAATACATTAAACGCCTCCACTAAGCCCCTGCTATTTGACAGGGGGGATGCATAGACATATCGTGCTTGCTCCCTCCCCTGCCTCTTTCCTCTTCCTCTCCTAGTTCTCAGCGCCAGAAATAAAGCTTTTCCATAAATTTTTTCAAATTTTGTACATTTTTTAGTACGCCCCTGCCCTCCCCTTCTCTCGGCCGCCCCCTGTTCTCAGTGTTAATTGTAAGACTTTGTCGAGTTTTAATTAAAAAACTTTTTTTTTGGCAAATTCTTGCAACCCCCTACCCTTCCATCTCCGCCGTAGGGCTGCGCTGGAGCATTGCGCGCAAGATCTGCGGAAACTCCGCGGAAATATGAAAAGTAAAAAATATTTTTTGGGATGCGTTTGCACGCACAAACAAGGGACGAGGGGGGTAACAGGGAACAAGGAGAAGAGGGGGGAACGGGGGGGGGGGGGGGGGAGGGTGAGAAAGGAGCACTCTCCTCCCCTTCGAAATTCCCTTCTCCCTTTGCTCGTCTGTTTCTTTGGTTGTCGGGCAAAAAATATTTTTTTTCCTGATTTCATATTTTTCATATTTTTCTGACTTTGCGCAAGGTGGCCGAGCCATGGCTTCGACAGGGCGCCGTCGGGGTCGTGAGGCTATTGTTCACCTGGGACATTGACCACCGCCCACCCATCCGCCGCAGGGATGCGCTGGAGCACGGTGCGCAAGATCTGCGGAAACTCCGCGGAAATATGAAAAGTAGAAAAAAAATTTTTTTTGGATGCGTTTGCACGCACATACAAGGGACGACGGGGGTGACAAGGGGCAAGGGGAAAGGAGGGGGGGAGGGGGAGGAGCACTCCCCTCCCCTTCCCTCCTCCCCTTCCCTCCTCCCCTTCCTCTTTCTCTTTCCTCTTTCTCCCTCCTCTTTGCCTTCCCCTTCCCCCTTCCCCGGTCTGTTTTTTTGGTTGTCTGGCAAAAAAAAAAATGTTTTTTCCTGATTTCATATTTTTCATATTTTCCAGACCTTGCGTACGGTGGCAGAGCCTTGGCTCCGACAGGGCGCCATCGGGGTTGTGAGGCTTTTGTTCACCTGGGACATTGACCGCCGCGCATCCATCCGCGAAGCCTGCCCCTCCCCCTTTGGCGCCCCCTCCCACCCCACTCCTATATCCAAAGATCCTTTCTGCCTCTCTCCCCCCTTGCCCCAGTGCCAAGTGTAAGACTTTGTCGAGCTTTAATTCAGCGTGATTTACAACTTCTTGGCGCGCTCCTTCACCCTGACAGGGAAGGGGGGGAGATGCATAGACATATCGTGCTTGCCCCCTCCCTGCCTCCTTCCCCTCTCCTAGTTCTCAGTGCCAAGATTAAAAACTTTGCCAGGAATTTTTTTATTTTGTAAATTCTTAGCGCGCCCCTGCCCTCCCCTTTCCTCGCCCGCCCCCCCTGTTCTCAGCGCCAAGTGTAAGACCATCGAGCTTTAATAAAAAAAATTGCACTTTCTTGGCGCACTCTCTCTCCCCCCTCCCCTTTGCCTTCCCCCTTACTTCTTCCCCGGTCTGTGTTCTTTGGTTGTCGGGCAAATTTTTTTTTCCTAATTTCATATTTTTCATATTTCCGCAAAATCTTGCGCACGGAGGCCGAGCCATGGCTCCGACAGGGCGCCGTCGGGGTCGTAAGGCCCTTGTCCACCTAGTACACATGACCACCGCCCCGTCCATCCGCCGCGGAGTCGCGCTGGAGCACGGTGCGCAAGATCTGCGGAAACAGCATTCTGTACTTTCTTTCTTTAGTAAAAGTCGGCGGGGCCGGGCCGTGTCAATATGGACAAGTGGGAAGTAATCTCTATTGGAAAATGCGTAGAAAATCGATACGGCAAAAAAAAGAAATCGCCAACAGCAACAAAGGTTGTAGAGAGAGATGCCAAGATTAAAGCTTTGTCAAGAATTTTTTTATTAATTTTTTTGTACATTCTTAGCGGTGCCCAAGGATGAAGCTAAGGGCGCACAATATTGGTTGTAGGCGGCAGATATGGGTTCCGCCTTTGCACGAGAGTCTCTGGCCACCTATGTCGAATCGTGACCCTCCGTGTAGTATATAGCTACGCGGCCAGATTTCTGCGGTGAAGGGATTAGTCCACGTTAGCCAACTTTAGCTCGCTAAGACGGGGCGCCAGCGCAGTCAGCCCCGGCAGCACGAGCTCGCTCCAGGGCCCGTCAGCAACCCCTGCTGGATGCCGTAGGATCTTTACTTCTAGGCGGTACAGACCAGCACACACTCTTGGCTGTGCAAAGGCCCAAGCCGCGAGCAGTTGGGCTACCACACGCGGGTGGCCGCGCACAGACAGCCGTCGGACGCTAGTAAAGTACGACAGGACGCTCCGTAGTAGACGCACGTTGGCGTCGCGCAGGGTGTCGCTGGCGTAGCACAAGTTCAGTGAAGCGTCGGGCTGGGCCTGCGACACGACCTGTGCGGGCAACGGTTGGTGCGCGCCCTGGGTGGCCAAGGCCGCGTGCAAGCCCAGCAGCAACGACACGCGCGCCCCCGCCCTGCGATGTCAATCTCGGCAGGTCTGGCTCAGAGCCTGCAAGTCTTTGCAGCCCAGGCTCAGCGCCAGGTGCTGATAAAGTACGCAGTCTCGGTCGAACGCCACCATCTCTGTCTCGCCCTCACCTCGCTCTCTTTATGTTCCACCAATTCTGGCTGCCCTGGTATGGCTACAAAAGGCATTTCTGCCGTCAAAACCCTGTACTGTCTCGGGAACTGATATAGCAGAAAAAGGCACTCTTACCGTAAAACCCCTGTATTTTCTAGGAGAATCTCATGCACTATTTTCTTTCGTGAGTTTCTAGGGAGGGGGGGGGGAGTTGAGTGCAAACGGCAGTCGTCCTTCCCCCTCCCCCTTCTTTCAACTAGACGAGGGAACGGGAGGATACAGAGGACGGGAGGATCAATAGAGCAAGGGGGGGGGGGGGGGGGGAAGCTTCCCTTGCCCCGCCCCCTCTCTTTCCTCCCGTCTCTTTTATCCTCCCGTTCCCTCTCTCTGTTCTCCTCCCGGTGCATTCTTCGCGGCGGGCGTTTTAGGCGAACTGAGCTAAACTTTTTTTTTCTCTTGCTGGCAGTAAATTTAGCGCCCCCAATTCGGCGCCAAATTTGGCGTCAAATTCGTGTGGCGGGAAGTGTGTTTTCCCGGGAAATGATATGGCCGAAAAAGGCGCTCCCGCCGTAAAACCAGTTTAATTTTCCGGGGAGAATCTCACGCGCTATTTTTTTCCGTGAGTTTTTTTTTGGGAGTTGAGTGCAAACGGCAGTCTTCCTCCCCCCTCCCCCTTTTTCCAACTAGACGAGGGAACGGGAGGATCAACAGAGCAGGGGGAGGGGAAGTTCCCTTGCCCCCCCCCCCTCTTCCCTCCCGTCCATTTTATCCTCCCGTTCCCTCTCTCTGTTCTCCTCCCGGTGCATTCTTCGCGGCCGGCGTTTTAGGCGAACTGAGCTAAACTTTTTTTTTCTCTTGTTGGCACTAAATTTGGCGCTAAATTTAACGTCAAATTTGTGTGTCGGGAGGGGTGTATGCTTTCCCGGGAGCTGATATAGCCAAAAAAGGCATTCTTACCGTAAAACCAGTGTAATTCTCCGGGGAGAATCTCACGCACTGCTTTTTTTCGTGAGTTTTTTGGTGGGAGTTGAGTGCAAACGGCAATCCCTCCGCCTTCTTCCAACCAGAAGAGGGAACGGGAGGATCAACAAGGGCGGAGTAGGGGGAGGGGAAGTCCCCTTGCCCCGCCCCCCTCTCTTTTCTCTCGTCCCTTTTATCCTCCCGTCTCCTTTCTCTGACCCCTCCCCCCGCCTTGTACATAGTGACTCTGTGGGCACAGCCATTCGACGACGCGTCGTTTCGATCTCGGCAAACTCCTCTCGCGGAACTTAGCTAAAGGACTAGGTTTGTGCATGCTGTTGCGAAAGCTAGAGCTTCTGGAACTTCACCTAATAAAAAAAGACTGCGAACCTGTCGTCTGAGGTATGGTTTATTAAGATTTCCGGCCGTGAGTTAAACCCCCGCACACACAACGTGAATAATTGATTTGGCGCTGACCCCCAAGCACCAACCGTCTGGACATGTGCCGAAAGCTGCGTATTGTGTTAACCCTTGGCGCATCCCGCCAAGATTAGCCTGGAACTGCACAGATGTTCTGGGCTACAGGCTTGAGCAGGGGCTTTTTTAGCGCGCGCCTGTCCTTCCCGACAGCCTACGACGGCGCCGGCCGGGGTACAGCCCGTATCAGGAATTGGTTCTGTCGGAATACACGAAGCTATCTAATTTTGGTATTAGAGCCCAGAAGACGGTCCAGCTGATGGGTGATATAGTCGAACTTGAATTTTTTAGGAACTGATATAGCTCAAAAAGGCAGTACCACCGTAAAAACAGTGTAACTTTCCGGGAGAAAGAGGACGGGAGGATCAACATCGGCGGAGTAGGGGGGGGGGGGGGTTACCCTTGCCCGCCCCTCTTTTTTCGTCCCGTTTATTTTATCCTCCCATTCCCTTCCTCTGTTCTAGGTTGTCTTCTCTCCTCGAGCCTCCCCCGGAAACCTAAGCGCCACCGCCGGCGGAGCCTCAGCAGCTGGTCTGATTCTGTGTGTGTACACTTACTCGAAGAAGACGCTACGCCAACCTTGTACGCCGTGACCCTGTGGGCACAGCCCGTCGACGCGTTGCTGGGCCCAGCCCCGATCTCTGCGAACCCTCCCGCGGACGCGTGCCAGCCTGGCTACATCCTTTGTTCGCAGTACAAAGGCCGCTGGATCACCGCCGACTCACTGCAGAATTCGCTAGGTTGTAGCCTGCCAATGATCACCGCTCGCTACGAGGATCTGTTACGGCCGGGAGAAGTCATCGCCACGCATCACTATTCTGTAGATTGTGTGCTGCTGGGCTCCAAATTCGTGCGAGTCCGGGGCGTACAGTACTGGGGGTTTCTGGTAGCAGCGCTGTTGCTGTGCTGCGGTGCTCTGTGCGGTTCGGGTTTCTTGGTACAGCACAACTCTCGACTGCGCTGGCGTAAGGAACTCGCGGAGCCACCGGCGGAAGAAACGGCAGAAGAGCTGGTGCGCGTCTTTTGCGACGGAGATGACGAGGGGACGTACGTACTGGCGCCCGCGGAAGTGGCGTGGGCGGCGGCGCCCGATGCACTGCGCGGGTTCTGCGACGTGGTCCAGCTGCCTGTGGGGCACGACCGAGCCACGTTTATTAGGTACTTGCAGCTGGTAGAGGTGGCTGGTCTGTCTAGTGAGCCAGTCAGGGACTGGGACCGCTGCACCAACCTAGCGCTGAGCCTCATACGCGCGCAGGAATGGTCGTCCGACGACGCGCTGCGCGTGTATAACTCGTTGGACCCCTGGGCGACGGACGACCGCCCGCTCACACAGAACGTGTTGCTGGCCTGGTCTGTGTCGGGGGCCCTGTTGTGTCTCGCGGTGCTGTTCTTCGTGCTGTCGGCCAGGACGCGGTCTCAGCACTTGTGGCTCGGCGCTACTACCCTAACTTTTGCCGTTTTTACGTATACCTTTAAGTACTGGAGCGACGCGCCCGGCGAACCCAACAGCAAGAGACAGCTAGAATTCCGCAGCCCACAGCTCAGACGGTGGGCGAGCCATGGCACGGACAGGACGCCGTCGGGGTCGTGAGGCCCTTGTCCACTTGGTACAATTGACCATCGCCCGTCCATCCGCCGTGGGGTCAGTACCGCCCCGCCGGCACCCTTTTGTGGCCGGGCCCCGGGGCCGACCACAAAGGACAGCAGGTCCGCGCCAAACTCGGCTTGATTCAATTTTGTTCCCCGCCCTCCCTTTTTCTTTTCTCTCTGCCCCCGCTTTCTTTGAGCCCCCCGGGCTCAGGGGGCTCAGGGGGCTCGAGTGGGAGAGAAAAAGGGGGGGGTGCCCCTCGCCCACTTTGCCAGGGATTTTTGCATTAATTTTTTTAACATTTTAGCGCGCCCCTGCCCTTCTCCCTTCCCTCTCGCTCCCTGTTCTTAGACGGGGCGACTAAGACAATCCGCGCTGCCCCCCCCCCCCCCTCCCTTACCTCGTCTCTCTCCTTCTCCTAGTTTCTCAGTGCACAGTGTAAAACTGTCGAACTTTAATTCAGCGTATTCTTTTTCGCACTTTCTCGGCGCCCTCCTCCCTACCGCTTCCCGTTCTCCGTTCTCAGATGGGGGGGGGGGGGCCAAGGACAGATCGTGCTTTCCCCATCCCCTGCCTCTTTCCTTTCCATCCTAGTTCTCAGTGCCAAGTGAAAGACTTTGTCAAACTTTAATTCAGCCTATTTTTACACAATTTTGGTGCGCCCCCCTGCCTCTTCCCTCTCTTACTCCCTGCTCTCAAACGGTGGAGGAGTGAGAGGAGACAAAGACAATTTGTGCTTCTTCCATGGCACGACAGGGGCGCCGTTGGGGTTCGTGCTGGAGCGCGTTGCGCAAGATCTGCGGAAATAGGAAAAATATGAAAAGTGGAAAATTTTTTTTATTTTTTTTAGTGATGCGTTTGCACGCGCAAACAAAGGACGAGGGGAGAGAGAAGGTAGCAGGGGACACGAGGGAACAGACGTACGAAGGGGGGACGGGGGAGCATTCCTCTCCCCCTTCTTCCCCCCCCCCCCCCTTCCTCGCCTTCTCTCTCCTCCCCCTTCCCCCCCCCCCGCCCTTTGGTTTTCGGGCAAAAAAAAATTGTTTTCCTCTTTTCATATTTTTCATATTTCCGCAAAATCTTGCGCACGATGTCCGTGCCATGGTACGGACAGGATGCCGTCGGGATCGTGAGGCCCTTGTCTACCTAGTACATTGACCACCGCTCATCCGTCCGCCGCAGGGGTCAGCACCGCCCCGCCGGCACCATTTGCGAAAGCTCCCGGGCCGACCACAAAGGACAAATCTGAGCAGTCCATCCTCTCTTTGTGTGGAATCGGGCTGGGTCAGCCAAGAAAAGTTTGATGCCTTTATTTGGGCTTGTGAAAAGCTACAGAATTTTATTCTGCCCCAGCTCCTCTGCAAAGAGGCAGAGCTGAGATTGCTGAATTTAGATAATCTTCAAAGCCTTTGTTTAGAGAGCGCCAATTGGCGGGTTTCCAGATTGCTAAAGCTACTAACATGGGATTGTGATAAGCTCGAGACTATCCACCTACCTAAAAACATCTGGTGCAAGAAAGCAGAGTTTCTCTTCAAAGAATTGCCGCTCTTGCAAGATTTCTCCATGCCCCAAGGCTGGGATATCGAAGAGCTCACTGTGATTTTTGCACAATGCCCCAATTTGCAGAGCTTTACCGTACCGCCAGGTTTCAAGTGCCGCAGGAAGTTCACTCTGGATTTTTCGTGGAACATTAACATGCCTACACTTAACCTGCCCAAACTTTCTGGGCCAACGAAATGGTGCAAAAGATTGGTTGTACGTCGGCTAAAGACAAACGCGAGTCCCCAAAGTACAGCCATTACGGCGCGATTGCGAACACGGCGAATTGGAGCTAATGCCCCCGACAGTGGGCGCCGGAGCACACAAAAAGCTTAGTGCTCAGTGACAAGTGTAAGACTTTGTCGAGCTTTAATAAAGAAAAATTCACACATTCTTGGCGCCACCCCCCCCCCCTCCTCTCTTAATTCTCAGTGCAAGATTACAACTTTATCAATGAATTTTTTATTTTTTTAATACATTCTTAGCGCGCCCCCCGCCCCTTCCCCCTTCCCCCTTCTCCCTCCCGCTTCCGATTCTCAGACGGGGGACTAAGACAATTCGTGCTTCCTCCTCCCCTGCCTCATCCCTCTCCCGCTCCTAGTTTCAGTGTCAAGTGTAAGACCGTCGAGCTTCAATTCAGCGTAATTTCGCGCTTTCTTGGCGCCCCCCTCTCTCTGTCCCTTCCCTCTCTTAACTTTCAGTGCCAAGATTAAAACTTTGTCGAGAATTTTTGATTCTTTTGTATTTTTTTCGCGCGCTCCTGACCTCCCCCTTTCCTCTCCCGCTCTGTTTTCAGACGGGGGGGAGAGACAAAGACAATTCGTGCTTCTCCCATGGGCACAGACAGGGCGCCGTCGGGGGCCGTGAGTCCCTTGTCCACCTGGTACATTGACCACCGTCCACACATCCGCCGCAGGGTCGTGCTGGAGCACGGTGCGCAAGATCCGCGGAAATAGCAAAAATATGAAAAGTTGAATTTTTTGTGTGGAATTTGTTTGTACACGCAAACAAGGGGCGAAGGGGAGAGAACGAGGGGGGGATGGGGGAAGCACGGATTGTAATAGCCCCCCCGTCTGAGAATCGGAAGCGGGAGAGGAAAGGGGAGGAAGGGGCGCGCCAAGAATGTACAAAAAAAATGTAATAAAAAAAGTCTCGACAAGGGAGAAGGAAAGAGGGGGGGACTAGTGGAAGCGTTGCATGTATGTATTTCTTTTAGCTTCTGCGCCCTTCCCCTCCCCTTTCCTACTCCTTGAGCCCCCCTGAGCTCAGTGGCATCTTGCTAGTTTTGTTTTACTTCTGCCTCTTGCTCTTTGAGCTTTTCGGGCTCAGAGGGGAGTAGAGGGGAGGGAGGCACAAGACGAATTTAAAGGAGAGAGGGGGGGGCGCCATGGAGAAGGGCACCCCCCCTTCCCCTTCTTCCGCTCCCCGTCTGTTTCTTTGGTTGTTGGGCAAAAAATTTTTTTTTCCTCTTTTCATATTTTTCATATTTCCGCAAAATCTTGCACACTGTGGCCGAGCCATGGCACGGACAGGACTCCGTCGGGATAGGAAGGAGGTCAAAGACAGAATGTGCTTGCACCTCCCTTTCCCTCTCCCTCTCCCAGCTCTCAGTGCCAAAGTCTCGATTTTGTCGAAACTGTGGAGAATTTTTTTATTAATGTTTTGTACACCGGCAAAGCGCGTCCCTGCCCTTTCCCTCCTAGTTCTCTTGTCAAGCTTTAATTTAGCGTATTTTTACAATTCCTTGCGCGCGCTCCCTCTTCTCCCTTGTTGAGACTCCGGTTGAACGAGTTCTGGAGGATTTTTTGGTACTTTCTTGATGGCGCTTTTAGCGAAGGCGGCTTGGCGGTCTGTGCATGTGATATGGTCGAAAAAGGCAGCGTTTCCAGGCTTTTCTGGCAATACCGCATTTTCGGCCATATCATTTCAGGCGCACACATATGCAAATTTACCGGAAAAGGCAGTGCTTCCAGGTTTTTCCGGTAAAACTGCTTTTTTTAGCTATATCACTCCGAAAATTTGACCATATCACACACCCCCCTCTTTGAGGAGCAGGGCGGGAAAGGGAACGGAGGGGGCAGAGAACGAGGCGTCTCTCTCCCCTCTCTTACGTTAACGGTGCTGCGGCAGGTACGACAAGTAGGGCGGGGGTCTGCTGCCCCTCTCCCCACACCTCCTTTCCCTCCCCCGTCTGTTTCTTTGGTTGTCGGGCAAAAAAAACTTTTTTTCTTTTTTTCATATTTCTTTGACCTTGTGCAAAAAATGTACAAATTTTTTTTAAATAAAATCCTTGACAAAAGTTTTAAGACACTGAGGCGCAATCTGTACCAGCAATGTCAACGGGGGTCGTGTTGCCAAATTTAGCCCCCGGCACCGACGGTCGCCTGCTAGCAGGTTTTCCGTGCGTACGGTTACTAGCCGCCACCAGCGGTCTTCGTCGAAAGCACCCAGCACGGCGGTTGAGAGGCCGTTCAGGAGCCGCGACGCCACCGTTGCACGGGGCCCGCATGCAGCTGTACAAAGGCCCCGAGCCGCCGCGGCTGGGCGAAGCACGCAAGAGCGTGTAGCTGCCCCTGACGTAGGCCGACATTTGCGCCTGCGCGCTGCGCCTGACGTTTCGTTCGCAGAGGAAGGACACGTGAGCATGGACAATTACTGGTAGGCGGCAGAGCGCGCGCAGCAGTCTGTTCTGCAGTTCTATCAAAGGCCAGGGGTCGCGCTGGCTCCGTCTGATAAAGTGATGAATGTAGCCACACAAGTTGAACGACAGGAAACGAAAGACGGGCGGTGGCCGCGGCGGGTCAGGCAACACCTTTTCCCAGCGCCTAGCCCAACGTCGCAGGCGCGACCTGTCGCCCAGCACCGAGCGCCGACAGGTCGCCAGGCAGGGCCGCGTGCCGCGAACCAATGTTCAGCAGCTCCAGGTCCAGCCAAGGGGGTCTAGTCCCGCCTGGCAGCAGCAGCGCTGCCAGTCGTTGCAGCGAGCCGCGCGACAGCCCCGGAAAGTGCTCGGCGCCAGGCTCAATCGCTAGCTGGTTCTGGCAGGCCGACACCCCGGAGCTTGTACGCCGTTAGCGCGGGAGTAAGCTCCGGTGCCCAATTCAACCCCGAGCCCGGCCAAACCATCACGTCGTCTGGCTCTTGTAGTTGCGATCTGGGTTTTGTCAAAGATTTTTTATTAATTTTTTTTGTACATTCTGGGCTAAGCTTGGAAAACCTACCGCCCCCTTTCCTTGTGACGTAAGCACACGCTCACTTTGTCGAAGACTACAAATGCAAAACTTTGTTGAGAGATTTTTTAAATTAAATTTCTTTTGTAGCTTCTGCGCCCTTCCCCTCCCCCCTTCCCCTTGTTCTTTGAGCCCCCGGGCTCAGGGGGCTCAGAGCGGGGAGGAAGAAAAAAAAGGGGGGGGCGCCCCCCCCCACTCTCCTTCTTTTTCCCTTTCACTTGAGCCCCCTGAGCCCGGGGGGCTCAAAGAACAAGGGGAAAGGAGAGGGAAAGTGCGCGGAAGCTACAACAAAAAAATAAATACATGAAACGCCTCCACTAAGCACACCCCCCCGCCTCATCCCTGTCCAAGCTCTCAGACGGGGGGGGGGGGGGTGTGGGGCTAAACATAGAGCTGTACCTCTCCCCCCCTTTCCCCTTCCCTCTTAATCTCCTAGTTTTCACTGCCAAGTGTAAGAATTTGTCGAGCTTTAATAAAAAATTTTATTTTCTTGGCGCGCGCCCCTTCCCCCTCCCCCCCCCCTTCCTCTTCTTCTTTCCCCCTTTCATTTCCCCGTCTGTTTTGCACGCGCAAAACAAGGGGCGAGGGGAGGGGGAAGGGGGGGCGTATAGCAGGGGACAAGGGGAACAAGAGGAATTAAAGGGGGGGGGGGGGGGGGCGGAGGGAAAGCACTCCCCTTTCCCTTCCTTCCTCCCCTTTGTCTTCATCCCTCCCCAAGAAAGTGTGCTTGATTTTGTTCCCTATCCTCCCTTTTTTTTCTCTAGCTCCAAAACAAAGTTTGCCTATTTTTACTTTCCCTCTAGAGCCACAAATTTAACCTTGTCACTTTGTGACCAGGTACAGACCTGCCTTTGGCTTTTATGGCCCCTGTCTCGACTACAAACTCCGTCTAAGTCCTGGGGGGCAAGGCCCCCGAGCCCCCCTTTCAGCCCGCGCCAGCGTGCTGGTAGCCAAAGCAGACAAGACGCCGAAGGTGCCTACCGGTTGTCGAATGCTTTGCCTCTATTGTTGGTGCTCTTTTTACCTTTGTTTGCCTATAATATCAGTGCCGCCGCCCCTTATCGAAACACGGGTACAAAGAGCCGCAAATGACAGACCTCGCGAGCACGCTCCGGCTTCTCAACGTGCCCCTACGACATCCGCCGTGGCTATCCGGTGACTTGCAAGCGACGAGGGCCTCTGCCATCTCCAATCTTGTGCGGAAAGGCAATTTCTTTCACTGGAAGAGAGAGTCAACTTCCGCAAATGAAAGGAGCGTAAGTTAACTCGGGAGAGGCTCGGGGGCTTTGTCAAGCTTTTTAATAAAAAAATTCTTGTTTTTTTGTAGCGTATTCCTTTCTTCACTTTTCTGGCGCCCCCCCCTCTCCCACGCGTAGTTTTCAGTGTCAAGTGTAAGACTTTGTCAAGCTTTAATTTAGCGTATTTTTACAAATCTTGACGCGCGCCCATTCATCCGTCGCGGGGTCGTGCTGGAGCACGGTGTTGTTAAGGATCTTTTTCATTAATCTTTTTTGGTACATTCTAGCGCCTCAGGCCACGGTCTCGCCCCCCCCCCCTTTCCCCGTGTGACGGTTCCTGACTTTTGGCTTGTATGATCTGCTTCAAAATTGTTCAGTGCGCAGAATTGTTTGTAATGTACGTAGCTGTTATTCATTGCTTTTTTTTAAATGGCTTTCTCACCATCGCTGCTTGTGTAGACACACACGCTGAGCATTTTCTCTAGCAGCAAACGAAAAGTTCTTGTTACTTCTTTGAATTCCTTGCCGCCTCCAAGTAGAAGGCACAGGTGCCTCCCAAGCAAAGACATTTTTAGCAAGCCCTGTAATTGCGTTGCCGTCATATCTAAGCCGAACCCTTTTCTCCCCCCCCCCCCCCCGTCTAGCTTTTTAATTAAAAGAAATTCTTGTTTTTTTTGTACTTTCTCCCTCGTGCAAAACAGAAAAACTTAGCGCCAAATGAACGGGCCGCTCCGGTCAGCTAAACAAAATACAAGGTTTTCCGGCGTGCGACCGAGGCTGCTTGCGGGCAGCACAGCCCAACTGTGACGGTGGAGCAAGAGAAGAGAAATGAGGGGAGGAGGCACCCCTTTCTCCCTAGTGCCCCCCATCTCTTCCCCCTCTCCCTTGTCAAGACTTTTAAATGACATTTTTTTACTTTCCTGGCCTCCCTCTTCTCTTTTTCTTCCCCCTCCCTACCCAGGTTTTTCAGACGGGGAGGGGGGGCTAAGACGGGTCGTGCCTCCTCCCCTCCCCCTCCCCCAGCTCTCTCTCTATCAAATGCAAAACTCTTTTGGGGGATTTTTTTTAATTACATTTTTTTTTGTAGCTTCTGCGCCCTTCTCTTCTCCCCTTCCCCTGTTCTTTGAGCCCGGGGGGCTCAAAGAACAAGGGGAAGAGAGAGGGGAAGGGCGCAGAAGCTACAAAAAAAATAAATACATGAAACGCCTCCACTAAGCACCCCCCCTCCTCATTCCTGTCCAATCTCTCAGGCGGGGGGATGGCTAAACACAGAGCTGTACCTCTCCTTCCCTTCCCCATCCCTCTTAATCTCCTAGCTTTCAGTGCAAAGTGTACGACTTTGTCGAGCTTTAATTTAGTGTATTGTATACTTTCTTGGCGTGCCCCTGCTTTCCCTCTTCCCGCTCCCGCTCCCCGTTCTCAAATGGGGGGGGGGGGGGCCAAGGCCAGATAATCTGAGATCCACAAGTGCGGAGCGGCGACGAGGCGGAGTGACAAGCTTTGTTCAGAGATTAACAATCTGCACCAGCTGCTGGGGGGGGATGTTGCCCCCTTCCAGCTGGTAGTTTTGAACGAGAGCGAAGAATTGCTCAGCAGCATGTTTATGGATGAGTGTGTTCGACACCCACGGTGGGATCAGAACAGGAATGCTTTCGAGCGCGTGCTGCGTGCCTCGCAGGCGATAATTTGTTGGGACCCCTTTCTTGGCAGAAAGACCCAGGATGTTATAAAAACTCTTCTTTATTTTGAGGGGTGAGCCCCGCTGATTTTTTGGGGCGGATTGCTCTGGACGCTAATTCAGATTGTATTTTAATTAAAAAGAACGTTTTTCTTTGCACTGTCCCCTGTTTGTTTTAAACAGCCCAGAAAAGAAAGACCATTGAGGGCGCGTCTGTTGTTACACAGACACAGACACAGAAAAGCAAGCCTTGTACTTCATGCCGAAAGAGAAAAAGAAGGCAGTGGACCCGACAGCACGCCAGGACGATAAGGAATGCACCGCTCGGCAGCTGGACGAGGTTGCAGAAAGTACAGGAGCAAGCATTGATTTTCCGGACAAGGCTAGCACCAGGGGCGAACTGCTTTCCGCCCTGGACCTCAGCGTTTTGGCCACCATCCCCTGCACTAAGGAGCACACGTTTGTGTTGCAGGGCAAAACGGTGGTGGCAGCGCTCGAGGCCGACGGGTCGCTGCGTGCGCAGTACACGGTACTTTTGGATGACTTGAGCTCGCAAACGCAGCTCGTCCAGGACGCTCGAAGTCACGAACTTGAGAAGCGTCACCAGGACCTGGCGCTTGCGCAAGAAGACTTACAGCGACTGCAGCTCAAGCTTCGGCAGGACCCTGTGGAGGACGAGGACGGGCCTGGGCAGGATTCGGGGGAGGAGTTGGTGAGGCTGAACCAGATCATTGGTAACCATACCAGGCAGATAGCACGCCTGGAACGGCCAGAGCTCGAGGTCCAGTACACGGAAACCGCTCAGACAGCCAGCTTCAAGCTCCCGCCCGGCCTGGTCGTGCGAGTACCTGCGCTGTTCTCACCCGGAGCGTTGCTGTGGTGCCCTCTGCAGGAGCCCACGCTAACTCTCCGTTCCCAGACCAAGGTAGCCAAGGCTGGAGACAGGCACGTGGAGGCGGCTACTGCCACCTACGCCCTGCCCCGAGGTGGCCGCGCCGGAGCACTCTGCGCCTCCACAGGCGGTGTGCTGTACGTCAACAGGGAAAGCGCCACAGAATATCTTCTGTACAGTTTTGATACAGGCAATTACAAGCAAGGCTTCGATACCTTTGGCTCGATGAAAGGGGTCACTGGTGTGGCCCATTGTAGAGGGCGATTGTACTTGACAGGCCCTACAGTGGGCGGCTTGTGTGCAATGCTAAACTCGACAATACCCATACGAGTCTGTCCCGAAGGGAGACTGGGTGCGCCTTACGGGTTGTGTGCGAGTCTTGCGCCCGGGAGCACCGAATACTACCTCAGGCCAATGGGTCCAGGAATGGGGCCGAACGGGTGCTGCGCCCGGAGAGTTAAACAGTCCCGGCGGGCTAGCCTTTTGCCAGAGCAAGGGTTGGGTCTTGGTGGCTGACACCCTAAACCACCGAGTGCAGGTCTTCTTTCCACACGGGACACCGGTGATGTTGTGGGGGCGGCAGGGCCAAACACCGGGCACGCTGAACCAACCGCAGGCAGTGGCGTGCTGCCAGGGCTTGGTCTTTGTGAGCGACTCGCCTGGCAAGCCCCGTATCCAAGCCTTCACGCCGGAGGGCCGCTTGGTTCAGGTCTGTCAGGACGCGGCCTCCGGGCTCCGGATCACTCCCGCACTGGCGGCGCACGGCGACCGGCTTTTTGTCAGCGGGTACGGGGATGGGCGCGTGCATTGCGTTTCGCGTCGGCGTGGAAGGGCTTTGCCCCAAAGCTTAGCACAGGAGTTACAACCGGGGGGCATGGTGCCCCCCGAACCCCCCCCCTGCTCTCCTTCCAGCCCGTGCCAGCGGGCTGGGTGTTATACAAACTCTTCTGTCTGCGTAAAAGTAAGACCCGCTGATTGCGGACTGCTCTGGACGTTAATTTCAAGGTATAGTTTAATAAACACTCCCCCCCACCCAACTTTATCTGCACTGTTCCGGTCGGTGAGAGCGCGACATAGGCTAACATTACCGACCGGACCAGAAAACACAGGAACAGAAAGTCACAAGAAATACAGGTACAACAGCACACGGGCCACGTTTAGTGACCTTTGGTCTCCTTGTGAGAGGGAAAAAAGGTTTTTATTTATTTTTCTCGTCGGTACAGTGAAGCTACCCAAACGCGTGCGTTGTTCGTTGTCGTGTTAGAAATTTTGTTCTGTCTAGCGTCCAGGGGGACGAGGGTGGTCTGCGTGCGCCGGTAATTCCTGAAACGCAGGGGAAAGGGCTGTACGTGCGCGCTTGGCGGCTGGTGCCAAGGGCGCGGGGGTAGACAAAAGTACACAGCCGGCGTTGAGTCTCGCGCAATTTAGGGACGCTTGTGGTTCCCAGCGGTCCTTTGCTGCCTTGTAGCTTTCCACCGAGGCGAGCGCAGAGTCGCCCCAATCGCCGCTGCCGCCCGCCACGTACAGCTGCTGTCGGTAGACAAAGGCAGAAGCGCCGGTGCGTGCCTCCCCCAAGCTCGCCACCGACCTCCACTTGCGGGTCCGGGGGGTCGAAGCGTTCGACTACACCTAGCACCTCCTCGTGAGTTGGGGTAAACAGAGTCCCGTCTATGGCATAGAGACAGTTGTGCAGAACCGCCGTCGTCAGGTCGTGGCGGGCTCGATTGAGGCTGGGGGCGAAAGAACCACTTGTTCTGCTTTGGCAATACGTCTCTACCGTCGTGCAGCTGCTGTCGTCTGTACGTCCCACCCACGAGATACAGTTCACCGCCGAGTGCAGCTAAGCGGGCTTCCCGTCGAACTCGGTTAGGGGGGCTCAGCGTTCGCCACTCGTTCTTAGCCTCGTCGTAGACATACAGCGAGGCGGACTATCCGTGACCACATAGAGCAAACCGTCAAGGGCCACGCCGGTGAGATCCCCGTACGTCCAGGGCAGGGTCGTTCTGATTTCCCAGCTGCGGCAATACGAGTCGTAGCACTCGACAAGGCGCGACGGGACATAATCAAACGGGCCTGGTTGCTTAGTGGGAAGGTGGCCCTCGATGCCACCAACGCAAAACAGCTTGCCTCCCACGGTCACCAAGAGCTGGTCAGCTCTGCCGGTAGGCAGAGCGAGCTGCGACAGGCCCCCACTTGTGCCCGTCAAACACTTCGGCCGAGTTGTTGCCTGGTCCCAAACCACCCAGCACCATCACGCCTCCGGTTTGTCCGCCGGGCTCGAGGGTGGACGAGGCATCATCGCCGTCGGTAGCAGCAGCTGTCCGTTGGGGCTTGGAACGTGACATTGCTAACAGCAGAGGAGAAAGAGACAGAGGGGGGGGGGAGAGTTTATATGGATTGCAGAGAGGCAGATAAGAAAAAATAAACAAGAGTTGAGGCCCCCCCACTTCCCGAAGATGAAAATATGCAAATTGTGGCATGGGCACAGTGTCTGAGCTTTTGTTCTCCTGCTGAAACAGAAAAAAAAGCACCCCCCCCCTTTCGGTCGCACGCGCAGTGTTCTGTGGAAGGGGGGGGGGCGCCCCCCCCCTTTGTTTTCTTCTTTTTTGCGCACTAGTTTTAGTGAGTGATCGTGGCTAGAACTAGAAACTCCTAGCGAAAAAAGAAAGAGATAGTTGTGTTTTGTGTGGCAAAGTGCTCTAAATGAGAAGAGGTGGACGGCACAACCGCAAGAAGAAAAAGAAGACGAGTAAGAGCCCGGCGGCGTTTGGGCCTAGGCAGGCTTATGAGCCGGTGGACTTGGGTGGGTTAGCTCGGCTGGCTGTGCTGACAGAGGCACAGAACAACCGCTATAACATCCACGACGCCTAAAAGTACTAGTCCCTTTTGCCTCAAGTGCATGAGGCAAATTGATAAAAGAGTGAGGCAAATTCCAGCAAGTTTTATGCTTGTTTTCTGTATTTTATTGATAATTAAACATTACTAGATAATAAAAAATGAAATTTAAATGAAATTTCAAGTTGGTAGGTAGTGAAAAGAAGCAAATATGGATGCAAAAAAAAGTGACATAGTGGCAAAATATTTGCCTCAAGTCTGCCTCGATTTTGCATCATTTTTGCATAAAAACTTATGTAATTTTCAACAAATAACTTTGTTTTAATAAAATAATGAATTTATATATGATTTTGTTGCATTTTTCACAAGAAAATATTGGTGGCAGGTGGCACCTGGTGACTCACATTTTCATGACTGGTGACAGTATTATTACACTAAGTCAAAATGGAAAAACATTAGTTCCAGCAAGTTTTATGTTTTTTTTTTTATTGATAATTAAACGTTACTAAATAATAAAAATTGAATTTACTATGAAATTTTCAACTTGATCGGTAGTGAAAAGAAGCAAATATAGATGCAAAAAAAAAAGTGACAGTGGCAAAATATTTGCCTCAAGTCTGCCTCATTTTTGCATAAAAATTTATGTAATTTTCAACGAATAACTTTGTTTTAATAAAATAATGAATTTATGTATGATTTTGTTGCAATTGGCACAAGAAAATATTGGTGGCAGGTGGCACCAGGTGACTCACATTTTCGTGACGTCACAAAGTTATTACACTAAGTTAAAA